>JAKZAN010000316.1:0-58805 GCA_023053545.1 Lepidurus packardi
AGTCCGTAAGGAATTAATTCAGTCCGTAATGAATTAATCCATTCCGTAAGGAATTAATTCTGTCCGTAAGGAATTAATTCAGTCCTTAAGGTATTAATTCATTCCGTAAGGAATTAATTCAGTCCGTAAGGAATTAATTCATTCCGTAAGGAATTTATTCAGTGATTTGATTCAGTCCGTAAGAAATTAATTCAGTCCGTAAGGCATTTATTCAGTGATTTGATTCAGTCCGTAAGGATATAATTCAGTCCGTAAGGAATTTATTCAGTGATTTGATTCAGTCCGTAAGGAATTAATTCAGTAAGTAAGGAATTCAATCAATCCAAAATAATCAATTCATTCCGAAAGGAATTAATAAAATCGGTAAGGAATTAATTCAGTAAGTAAGGAATTAATTCAGTCCATAAGGAATTAATTCAGTCTGTAAGGATTTAATTAGGTCCGTAATGAATTAATTCAGTCCGTAAGGAATTATTTCAGTCCGTCATGAATTAATTAAATCCGTAAGTAATTCATTAATTCCTTAAGGAATTAATTCAGTCCGTAATGAATTAATTCAGTCCATAAGGAATTAATTCAATCCGTAAGGAATTAATTCAGTCCGTAAGGAATTAATTCAGTACGTAAGGAATTAATTCAGTCTGTAAGGATTTAATTAAGTCCGTAAGGAATTAATTCAGTTCGCAAGGAATTAATTAAGTCCGTAAGGAATTAATTAAGTCCGTAAAGAATTAGTTCAGTCCGTAAGGAATTAATTCAGTCCGTAAGGAATTAATCCATTCCGTAAGGAATTAATTCTGTCCGTAATTAATTAATTCAGTCCGTAAGGTATTAATTCATTCCGTAAGGAATTAATTCAGTCCGTAAGGAATTAATTCAGTAAGTAAGGAATTTAATCAATCCTTAAGAATTAATTCAGTCCGTAAGGAATTAATTCATTCCGTAAGGAATTAATTCTGTCCGTAAGGAATTAATTCAGTAAGAAAGGAATTCAATCAATCCGTAAGGAATTAATTCAGTCCGTATGGAATTAATTAAGTACGTAAAGAATTAATTCAGTAAGTAGGGAATTCGGTCAATCCTAAAGAATTGATTCAGTCCGTAAGGAATTAATTCAGTCCGTAGGGAATTAATTCAGGCCGTAAGGAATTAATTCAGTCCGTAAGGAATTAATTCAGTCCGTAAGGAATTAATTCAGTCCGTAAGGAATTAATTCAGTCCGTAAGGAATTAATTCAGTCCGTAAGGAATTAATTCAGTCCGTAAGGAATTAATTAATTACGTAAGGAATTAATTCAGTCTGTAAGGATTTAATTAAGTCCGTAATGAATAAATTCAGTCCGTAATTAATTAATTCAGTCCGTAAGGAATTAATTCATTCCGAAAGGAATTAATTCAGTCCGTAAGGAATTAATTCAGTCCGTAAGGAATTAATTCAGTACGTAAGGAATTAATTCAATCCGTAAGGAATTAATTCATTCCGTAAGGAATTAATTCATTCCGTAAGGAATTAATTCATTCCGAAAAGAATTAATTCAGTCCGTAAGGAATTAATTCAGTCCGTAAGGAATTAATTCAGTCCGTAAGGAATTAATTCAGTCCGTAAGGAATTAATTCAGTCCGTAAGGAATTTATTCAGTGATTTGATTCAGTCCGTAAGGAATTAATTCAGTCCGTAAGGAATTTATTCAGTGATTTGATTCAGTCCGTAAGGAATTAATTCAGTCCGTAAGGAATTAATTCAGTCCGTAATGAATTAATTAAGTCCGTAAGGAACTAATTAGTACGTAAGGAATCAATTAATTCCGAAAGGAATTAATTAAATCGGTAAGGAATTAATTCAGTCCGTAAGGAATTAACTCAGTCCATAAGGAATTAATTCAGTCTGTAAGGATTTAATTAGGTCCGTAATGAATTAATTCAGTCCGTAAGGAATTATTTCAGTCCGTAATGAATTAATTAAGTCCGTAAGTAATTCATTAATTCCTTAAGGAATTAATTCAGTCCGTAATGAATTAATTCAGTCCATAAGGAATTAATTCAATCCGTAATGAATTAATTCAGTTCGTAAGGAATTAATTCAGTAAGTAAGGAATTCAATCAATCCAAAATAATCAATTCATTCCGAAAGGAATTAATAAAATCGGTAAGGAATTAATTCAGTAAGTAAGGAATTAATTCAGTCCGTAAGGAATTTATTCAGTGATTTGATTCAGTCTGTAAGGAATTAATTCAGTCCATAAGGAATTAATTCAGTCTGTAAGGATTTAATTAGGTCCGTAATGAATTAATTCAGTCCGTAAGGAATTATTTCAGTCCGTCATGAATTAATTAAATCCGTAAGTAATTCATTAATTCCTTAAGGAATTAATTCAGTCCGTAATGAATTAATTCAGTCCATAAGGAATTAATTCAATCCGTAAGGAATTAATTCAGTCCGTAAGGAATTAATTCAGTACGTAAGGAATTAATTCAGTACGTAAAGAATTAATTCAGTCCGTAAGGAATTAATTCAGTCTGTAAGGATTTAATTAAGTCCGTAAGGAATTAATTCAGTTCGCAAGGAATTAATTAAGTCCGTAAGGAATTAATTAAGTCCGTAAAGAATTAGTTCAGTCCGTAAGGAATTAATTCAGTCCGTAAGGAATTAATTCAATCCGTAAGGAATTAATTCAGTCCGTAAGGAATTAATTCAGTACGTAAGGAATTAATTCAGTACGTAAAGAATTAATTCAGTCCGTAAGGAATTAATTCAGTCTGTAAGGATTTAATTAAGTCCGTAAGGAATTAATTCAGTTCGCAAGGAATTAATTAAGTCCGTAAGAAATTAATTAAGTCCGTAAAGAATTAGTTCAGTCCGTAAGGAATTAATTCAGTCCGTAAGGAATTAATCCATTCCGTAAGGAATTAATTCTGTCCGTAATTAATTAATTCAGTCCGTAAGGTATTAATTCATTCCGTAAGGAATTAATTCTGTCCGTAAGGAATTAATTCAGTAAGAAAGGAATTCAATCAATCCGTAAGGAATTAATTCAGTCCGTATGGAATTAATTAAGTACGTAAAGAATTAATTCAGTAAGTAGGGAATTCGGTCAATCCTAAAGAATTGATTCAGTCCGTAAGGTATTAATTCAGTCCATAAGGAATTAATTCAGTCCGTAAGGAATTAATTCAGTCCGTAAGGAATTAATTCAGTCCGTAAGGAATTAATTAATTACGTAAGGAATTAATTCAGTCTGTAAGGATTTAATTAAGTCCGTAATGAATAAATTCAGTCCGTAATTAATTAATTCAGTCCGTAAGGAATTAATTCATTCCGAAAGGAATTAATTCAGTCCGTAAGGAATTAATTCATTCCGTAAGGAATTAATTCAATACGTAAGGAATTAATTCAATCCGTAAGGAATTAATTCATTCCGTAAGGAATTAATTCATTCCGTAAGGAATAAATTCATTCCGAAAAGAATTAATTCAGTCCGTAAGGAATTTATTCAGTGATTTGATTCAGTCCGTAAGGAATTAATTCAGTCCATAAGGAATTAATTCAGTCTGTAAGGATTTAATTAGGTCCGTAATGAATTAATTCAGTACGTAAGGAATTATTTCAGTCCGTAATGAATTAATTAAGTCCGTAAGTAATTCATTAATTCCTTAAGGAATTAATTCAGTCCGTAATGAATTAATTCAGTCCATAAGGAATTAATTCAATCCGTAATGAATTAATTCAGTCCGTAAGGAATTAATTCAGTAAGTAAGGAATTCAATCAATCCAAAATAATCAATTCATTCCGAAAGGAATTAATAAAATCGGTAAGGAATTAATTCAGTAAGTAAGGAATTAATTCAGTCCGTAAGGAATTTATTCAGTGATTTGATTCAGTCTGTAAGGAATTAATTCAGTCCATAAGGAATTAATTCAGTCTGTAAGGATTTAATTAGGTCCGTAATGAATTAATTCAGTCCGTAAGGAATTATTTCAGTCCGTCATGAATTAATTAAATCCGTAAGTAATTCATTAATTCCTTAAGGAATTAATTCAGTCCGTAATGAATTAATTCAGTCCATAAGGAATTAATTCAATCCGTAAGGAATTAATTCAGTCCGTAAGGAATTAATTCAGTACGTAAGGAATTAATTCAGTACGTAAAGAATTAATTCAGTCCGTAAGGAATTAATTCAGTCTGTAAGGATTTAATTAAATCCGTAAGGAATTAATTCAGTTCGCAAGGAATTAATTAAGTCCGTAAGGAATTAATTAAGTCCGTAAAGAATTAGTTCAGTCCGTAAGGAATTAATTCAGTCCGTAAGGAATTAATTCAATCCGTAAGGAATTAATTCAGTCCGTAAGGAATTAATTCAGTACGTAAGGAATTAATTCAGTACGTAAAGAATTAATTCAGTCCGTAAGGAATTAATTCAGTCTGTAAGGATTTAATTAAGTCCGTAAGGAATTAATTCAGTTCGCAAGGAATTAATTAAGTCCGTAAGGAATTAATTCAGTCCGTAAAGAATTAATTCAGTCCGTAAGGAATTAATTCAGTCCGTAAGGAATTAATCCATTCCGTAAGGAATTAATTCTGTCCGTAATTAATTAATTCAGTCCGTAAGGTATTAATTCATTCCGTAAGGAATTAATTCTGTCCGTAAGGAATTAATTCAGTAAGAAAGGAATTCAATCAATCCGTAAGGAATTAATTCAGTCCGTATGGAATTAATTAAGTACGTAAAGAATTAATTCAGTAAGTAGGGAATTCGGTCAATCCTAAAGAATTGATTCAGTCCGTAAGGTATTAATTCAGTCCGTAGGGAATTAATTCAGGCCGTAAGGAATTAATTCAGTCCGTAAGGAATTAATTCAGTCCGTAAGGAATTAATTCAGTCCGTAAGGAATTAATTCAGTCCGTAAGGAATTAATTCAGTCCGTAAGGAATTAATTAATTACGTAAGGAATTAATTCAGTCTGTAAGGATTTAATTAATTCCGTAATGAATAAATTCAGTCCGTAATTAATTAATTCAGTCCGTAAGGAATTAATTCATTCCGAAAGGAATTAATTCAGTCCGTAAGGAATTAATTCATTCCGTAAGGAATTAATTCAGTACGTAAGGAATTAATTCAATCCGTAAGGAATTAATTCATTCCGTAAGGAATTAATTCATTCCGTAAGGAATTAATTCATTCCGAAAAGAATTAATTCAGTCCGTAAGGAATTTATTCAGTGATTTGATTCAGTCCGTAAGGAATTAATTCAGTCCGTAAGGAATTTATTCAGTGATTTGATTCAGTCCGTAAGGAATTAATTCAGTCCGTAAGGAATTTATTCAGTGATTTGATTCAGTCCGTAAGGAATTAATTCAGTCCGTAAGGAATTAATTCAGTCCATAATGAATTAATTAAGTCCGTAAGGAACTAATTAGTACGTAAGCAATCAATTCATTCCGAAAGGAATTAATAAAATCGGTAAGGAATTAATTCAGTATGTAAGGAATTAATTCAGTCCGTAAGGAATTTATTCAGTGATTTGATTCAGTCCGTAAGGAATTAATTCAGTCCATAAGGAATTAATTCAGTCTGTAAGGATTTAATTAGGTCCGTAATGAATTAATTCAGTCCGTAAGGAATTATTTCAGTCCGTAATGAATTAATTAAGTCCGTAAGTAATTCATTAATTCCTTAAGGAATTAATTCAGTCCGTAATGAATTAATTCAGTCCATAAGGAATTAATTCAATCCGTAAGGAATTAATTCAGTCCGTAAGGAATTAATTCAGTCCGTAAGGAATTAATTCAGTCCGTAAAGAATTAATTCAGTCCGTAAGGAATTAATTCAGTCTGTAAGGATTTAATTAAGTCCGTAAGGAATTAATTCAGTTCGCAAGGAATTAATTAGGTCCGTAAGGAATTAATTAAGTCCGTAAAGAATTAGTTCAGTCCGTAAGGAATTAATTCAGTCCGTAAGGAATTAATCCATTCCGTAAGGAATTAATTCAGTCCGTAAGGAATTAATTCAGTCCGTAAGGTATTAATTCATTCCGTAAGGAATTAATTCAGTCAGTAAAGAATTAATTCAGTAAGTAGGGAATTCAATCAATCCTAAAGAATTGATTCAGTCCGTAAGGCATTAATTCAGTCCGTAAGGAATTAATTCAGTCCGTAAGGAATTAATTCAGTCCGTAAGGAATTAATTAATTACGTAAGGAATAAATTCAGTCTGTAAAGATTTAATTAAGTCCGTAATGAATAAATTAAGTCCGTAATTAATTAATTCAGTCCGTAAGGAATTATTTCCGTCCGCAAGGAATTAATTCATTCCGAAAGGAATTAATTCAGTCCGTAAGGAATTAATTCAGTCCGTAAGGAATTTATTCAGTGATTTGATTCAGTCCGTAAGGAATTAATTCAGTCAGTAAGGAATTTATTCAGTGATTTGATTCAGTCCGTAAGGTATTAATTCAGTCCGTAAGGAATTAATTCAGTCAGTAAGGAATTAATTCAGTCCGTAAGGAATTAATTCAGTAAGTAAGGAATTCAATCAATCCAAACTAATTAATTCATTCCGTAAGGAATTAATTCAGTCCGTAAGGAATTAATTCAGTAAGTAAGGAATTTAATCAATCCTAAAGAATTAATTCAGTCCGTAAGGAATTAATTCAGTCCGTAAGGAATTAATCCATTCCGTAAGGAATTAATTCAGTCCGTAAGGAATTAATTCAGTCCGTAAGGTATTAATTCATTCCGTAAGGAATTAATTCAGTCCGTAAGGAATTAATTCAGTAAGTAAGGAATTTAATCAATCCTAAAGAATTAATTCAGTCCGTAAGGAATTAATTCATTCCGTAAGGAAATAATTCTGTCCGTAAGGAATTAATTCATTAAGAAAGGAATTCAATCAATCCGTAAGGAATTAATTCAGTCCGTATGGAATTAATTAAGTCCGTAAGGAATTAATTCAGTCCGTAAGGAATTAATTCAGTCCGTAAGGAATTAATTCAGTCCGTAAGGAATTAATTCAATCCGTAAGGAATTAATTCAGTCCGTAAGGAATTAATTAATTACGTAAGGAATTAATTCAGTCTGTAAGGATTTAATTAAGTCCGTAATGAATGAATTCAGTCCGTAATTAATTAATTCAGTCCGTAAGGAATTATTTCCGTCCGCAAGGAATTAATTCATTCCGAAAGGGATTAATTCAGTCCGTAAGGAATTAATTCAGTCCGTAAGGAATTTATTCAGTGATTTGATTCAGTCCGTAAGGAATTAATTCAGTCCGTAAGGAATTTATTCAGTGATTTGATTCAGTCCGTAAGGTATTAATTCAGTCCGTAAGGAATTAATTCAGTCCGTAAGGAATTAATTCAGTCCGTAAGGAATTAATTCAGTCCGTAAGGAATTAATCCATTCCGTAAGGAATTAATTCTGTCCGTAATTAATTAATTCAGTCCGTAAGGTATTAATTCATTCCGTAAGGAATTAATTCTGTCCGTAAGGAATTAATTCAGTAAGAAAGGAATTCAATCAATCCGTAAGGAATTAATTCAGTCCGTATGGAATTAATTAAGTACGTAAAGAATTAATTCAGTAAGTAGGGAATTCGGTCAATCCTAAAGAATTGATTCAGTCCGTAAGGTATTAATTCAGTCCGTAGGGAATTAATTCAGGCCGTAAGGAATTAATTCAGTCCGTAAGGAATTAATTCAGTCCGTAAGGAATTAATTCAGTCCGTAAGGAATTAATTCAGTCCGTAAGGAATTAATTCAGTCCGTAAGGAATTAATTAATTACGTAAGGAATTAATTCAGTCTGTAAGGATTTAATTAATTCCGTAATGAATAAATTCAGTCCGTAATTAATTAATTCAGTCCGTAAGGAATTAATTCATTCCGAAAGGAATTAATTCAGTCCGTAAGGAATTAATTCATTCCGTAAGGAATTAATTCAGTACGTAAGGAATTAATTCAATCCGTAAGGAATTAATTCATTCCGTAAGGAATTAATTCATTCCGTAAGGAATTAATTCATTCCGAAAAGAATTAATTCAGTCCGTAAGGAATTTATTCAGTGATTTGATTCAGTCCGTAAGGAATTAATTCAGTCCGTAAGGAATTTATTCAGTGATTTGATTCAGTCCGTAAGGAATTAATTCAGTCCGTAAGGAATTTATTCAGTGATTTGATTCAGTCCGTAAGGAATTAATTCAGTCCGTAAGGAATTAATTCAGTCCATAATGAATTAATTAAGTCCGTAAGGAACTAATTAGTACGTAAGCAATCAATTCATTCCGAAAGGAATTAATAAAATCGGTAAGGAATTAATTCAGTATGTAAGGAATTAATTCAGTCCGTAAGGAATTTATTCAGTGATTTGATTCAGTCCGTAAGGAATTAATTCAGTCCATAAGGAATTAATTCAGTCTGTAAGGATTTAATTAGGTCCGTAATGAATTAATTCAGTCCGTAAGGAATTATTTCAGTCCGTAATGAATTAATTAAGTCCGTAAGTAATTCATTAATTCCTTAAGGAATTAATTCAGTCCGTAATGAATTAATTCAGTCCATAAGGAATTAATTCAATCCGTAAGGAATTAATTCAGTCCGTAAGGAATTAATTCAGTCCGTAAGGAATTAATTCAGTCCGTAAAGAATTAATTCAGTCCGTAAGGAATTAATTCAGTCTGTAAGGATTTAATTAAGTCCGTAAGGAATTAATTCAGTTCGCAAGGAATTAATTAGGTCCGTAAGGAATTAATTAAGTCCGTAAAGAATTAGTTCAGTCCGTAAGGAATTAATTCAGTCCGTAAGGAATTAATCCATTCCGTAAGGAATTAATTCAGTCCGTAAGGAATTAATTCAGTCCGTAAGGTATTAATTCATTCCGTAAGGAATTAATTCAGTCAGTAAAGAATTAATTCAGTAAGTAGGGAATTCAATCAATCCTAAAGAATTGATTCAGTCCGTAAGGCATTAATTCAGTCCGTAAGGAATTAATTCAGTCCGTAAGGAATTAATTCAGTCCGTAAGGAATTAATTAATTACGTAAGGAATAAATTCAGTCTGTAAAGATTTAATTAAGTCCGTAATGAATAAATTAAGTCCGTAATTAATTAATTCAGTCCGTAAGGAATTATTTCCGTCCGCAAGGAATTAATTCATTCCGAAAGGAATTAATTCAGTCCGTAAGGAATTAATTCAGTCCGTAAGGAATTTATTCAGTGATTTGATTCAGTCCGTAAGGAATTAATTCAGTCAGTAAGGAATTTATTCAGTGATTTGATTCAGTCCGTAAGGTATTAATTCAGTCCGTAAGGAATTAATTCAGTCAGTAAGGAATTAATTCAGTCCGTAAGGAATTAATTCAGTAAGTAAGGAATTCAATCAATCCAAACTAATTAATTCATTCCGTAAGGAATTAATTCAGTCCGTAAGGAATTAATTCAGTAAGTAAGGAATTTAATCAATCCTAAAGAATTAATTCAGTCCGTAAGGAATTAATTCAGTCCGTAAGGAATTAATCCATTCCGTAAGGAATTAATTCAGTCCGTAAGGAATTAATTCAGTCCGTAAGGTATTAATTCATTCCGTAAGGAATTAATTCAGTCCGTAAGGAATTAATTCAGTAAGTAAGGAATTTAATCAATCCTAAAGAATTAATTCAGTCCGTAAGGAATTAATTCATTCCGTAAGGAAATAATTCTGTCCGTAAGGAATTAATTCATTAAGAAAGGAATTCAATCAATCCGTAAGGAATTAATTCAGTCCGTATGGAATTAATTAAGTCCGTAAGGAATTAATTCAGTCCGTAAGGAATTAATTCAGTCCGTAAGGAATTAATTCAGTCCGTAAGGAATTAATTCAATCCGTAAGGAATTAATTCAGTCCGTAAGGAATTAATTAATTACGTAAGGAATTAATTCAGTCTGTAAGGATTTAATTAAGTCCGTAATGAATGAATTCAGTCCGTAATTAATTAATTCAGTCCGTAAGGAATTATTTCCGTCCGCAAGGAATTAATTCATTCCGAAAGGGATTAATTCAGTCCGTAAGGAATTAATTCAGTCCGTAAGGAATTTATTCAGTGATTTGATTCAGTCCGTAAGGAATTAATTCAGTCCGTAAGGAATTTATTCAGTGATTTGATTCAGTCCGTAAGGTATTAATTCAGTCCGTAAGGAATTAATTCAGTCCGTAAGGAATTAATTCAGTCCGTAAGGAATTAATTCAGTAAGTAAGGAATTCAATCAATCCAAAATAATTAATTCAGTCCGTAATGAATTAAATAAGTCCGTAAGGAACTAATTAGTACGTAAGGAATCAATTCATTCCGAAAGGAATTAATAAAATCGGTAAGGAATTAATTCAGTAAGTAAGGAATTAATCCATTCCGTAAGGAATTAATTCAGTCCGTAAGGAATTAATTCAGTCCGTAAGGTATTGTCACGGCTGTATTTCGCATTGCTTGCTTTTTCTCACGCTTCGCTTTGCTTATTTAGTTAAGATCAGCGTAACATCAGAGGATCCATCCGCCTGTGTTCCGGATTACGCGTCCTGTACGGATACAGCAGGCAGGATGGATCCCTGAGAGTGAGGATGATGTTTCCACTTAACCAAGTCAGTTGGTTAGAGAGTGGCAGTACTGGTCAGTAGTCTGTTAGTGGGAGCGTAAGAGGGTAGACTCTCCTAGTAGTGTGTTAGGCAGTAGTCCTCTGTTTTTCATGTAGTGTTTTCGTCCTCTTAACTTTACCACTGTAATCTTCCCGAATACAGTTCTGTAAATCCACCTTTCCCGAACATTATCTAAGTCCTGACGGATTTGATGCCCTGTCAGATTTAGACGTGACAATTGGTGCATCGACCGGGAAAGGTGGTTTGATTGGTAAAGTTAGGCTACGTGTTTTGTGTTAGAACCTAACTAGGACTTGGGGGTTTCATGAGTGACACTGGGGCGATCCCGAAAACCGAGGGAATCGGTAAAGGCGTTCCTTGCCCGAATCGCCAGGGTACACGAATCCCAGGTGCCCCAACGTTGCCCCCAAGGGAGTCATCGTCCGCCCGTTCCGTGTCGGTACGCCGTCAGCCCGGAGAAAAGCGGAAGGAAGCAGTCACTCCCTCGTGGCTCCACTCTAAAAGCGCCAAACGAGCCATTGCTGCCTCGAGCCCACGGAAACCTACTCTGGAAGCGCAAGAGTTTCCGTGGAGCTCAGCTGACCCGTCCGAAGACGACGAAGCCGACCGCCCCCAGAATCCGGATCCAGACCTCACCTGCTACGCCGTTCCTAGCGAGCCGGAATCCAGCCCGGAAACCCCTCGCAGGAGGTACCAGTTCTCCGCGGTACGGGAAGAGTTGGAGGCGATTGAAAGGTCGACTATTGAAGCCGGCCGTACCGCCCCTTCACCGCGAAGATCCGTTGTGAGACTCGTAGGCCTCCTTGCCGAGCCAAACAGCCCTACATCAACCATGGCAAACCCCGGTGCGCCCGGTAGGTTGCGGAAGGCGATGAGTGCGCCGCGGTTCGCGGGAACCCACGATGAGGACCCCCGTTTTCAATGGATGGAGTGACCAAGATCAGCTCGAATGCTTCGGCACCAGTCTCGACGGTCTGGCAGACACGTGGTACCACAACAAATATCCCGTTGGTGTATCGTCTCCACCGTCCTGGGGAGTGTTGAAAGGCGAGTTTTGCAAATTCTTCGTCCCGCAGGGACGGGTCTTGCGTAACACCGCCCGCCTGCAGATGCGTGTACAACACCCCGAGGAAAGTGTGAATGCATACTACCTGGATGTTATCAACATGTGCCGCGAAGTGCATCCCACCATGTCAGATTATAACAAGCTTAACCACTTGTTTCGCGGTTTACGGCCCGCCTTGGTGGAGCCGTTATCACGCGCGAATGTGCAAACATGCGAAAAGTTTTTGGAAGAGGCGAACCTCCTGGAGTTCAGCCAGGAGAGAAGCCGGGTGTCGCAATCGTGGTGGACCAGCGTGATGAGAAACGAAGAGGCCAGTGCAAGGCAGGCCGCAATAGCCGGTGTGAACGTGTGGGGACAATTACCCCCCACCCCTGTTGTGCCGGTTGAACCTCCAAGGCCGAGAAACGGTTCGTCGGCGGAATCTGGTGCCCTCGAGGAGGCCGTTCAGAAACTCGCCGGTGAATTCCAGCAGTTCCGCGAAAGTTTCGCGAAACCGCCAGGTAAGGTTGGCCGTCCTTATTCCCCAACTCGTCCCTATCCCCCCCATCCCCGCACGCATGATGGGAAGCCTATTTGTTACCGCTGTAGGAAACCAGGGCACATTGCACGTTACTGTGCCAATCCCGAGTCCAAGGAACGTGGGCCAAACCACAAGGGAAGCGGGAAGGGAAAGGGGGATAAAGAATCTCAGAACAGGGATAAGGGTGGCAAGTCGAGATTGGATAGACCATCAGGACGGCGCTCGGATAGCGATAGAGAAGATTCGTGTTCGGAAAACTAAAAAGGGCGGCTCCGGGGGGCGGAGTCGCCCAGGTCATTGAGATCCCCCTCTTATGTGTGTTTTGTCCCAACCTCGTCAGAGAAAAGGTAGTGTGTAATGGAGTCGAAACGATAGCCATCATCGACACTGGTGCGGCCGTGAGCGTGGTTTCTGAAGATTGGGCCTTACGTACCCAGGCGCAGCTGGTAGCCTGGGAGGGACCCGAGATAGTTGTAGCAAACGGCGAGCGTGCTCAGATTCGAGGTGGTGTGAATATCGGGGTTCGACTCGCAGGGAAGGAGGTATACACGAAAGCCGTTGTCTTTAACAACGGCTTGGCAGAACTGATCATAGGCAACGATTTGCTTAGGCAATTAGGTGATGTGACCCTCCGATATAGGGATGATGGGTTTACCCTCGCAGGTCATCGGGAAAGTGAGGAAAAGCACATCGGAGATAGCGCTAGCAACGTAATTGCACAGGCGACCTGTTGCCTAAAGAGGGTTAAAAACAAGGACAAAACGGTAGTGGGAATGCTCAATGCCACCGAGCTCGATGGAACCAGGGAAACTAGAGCCGATCGAAAGCCGAGTGTACAGGGACGAGTGGAGCTGCCAATTATCCTTTCCAACGAGGAAAATAAAATAACTGGGGTAGTAGAAATCCACGAGGAACGAACAGAAAAGCAAGATAGGAGAATGAAAGATCAGATGGTAGGGAAGGCAAAGAAAACTCCGAGCAAAGAACGAGAGTCTGAGGATCAAATTGAGGAATGTACGCCAGCTGGCTACGCTATAGTGGCTCCCGTAGCACCGCCCTCGGATGTCAAGGACGTTCCAAGCCTTGTGCATCCCGAGATCCTGCTGCGGGGAAGCCCTGCCACAGTACCCGTTTCAAATTTTCAAGCACAAACTGATCTTGCAGACTGTTCGAGAATTCCTCAACAGGTGGCGCCCCTAGTCTCTCCATGTACTGACGTCTTTGCCAATGGCATGAGTGCCCCACGGGAAACCCCCGCAGGGCAACCCGAGATACGCCACGAGGAATGTGCACGCGATACCGTTTGTGAGGAGGCCCTGACCTTCGTGAGGCAGATTCAGGATGTAGCTAGTGAGCTTAACACCGTGGTATGCGCGATCCAGGGACAACGGGAAATCACCTCCCCTGGTGAGGCGCGTGTGAGCGCAAGAACTGAAAAAGGGTGTTGGGGAATCCCTCTGGAGATACGGCGAGATATTGATGTAACGAAGAGCTTGCCCGTATCTATGTCTCTAGTAGCTAAATACCAAGAAGAGAGGGGAAGACATTCTACACCCCTCTCTCTAGTGCCACCCTTCTTGCGTTCCATGTGCATTTTTCTTTTTCAGGGATCTCCCCGCGAGACCGTCAACGGAGCTCTGCTAGTTGCCCCTCCCACGAAAACGGTAAACCAAGGCGCGAATTTGAATTTTTCCGCTGTTCGCCCGTTAACCCCCACCGAGGGCGAAACCAAAAGTACTGGCTCTGCCGCGAGAGAGGATTCCCACGGACTTGCGGTGGTGGATGTGGAGTGCCACGAGGCAAGGTTAGGTCAGGACGAGGCATGGGACCCAGGAGGCACAGATTGTTGCGAAATTCTTTCAAAAATCCATAGCGAAAGTCCCAACTGTAGACCTCCTCTGACAAGTGAAAAAGCCGGAAGTGACAGTGACATAGACGTTAGTAAGATCGCTGATCCTACCTCTAGCGATCCCAGCGAGAGAGAGAATCCTTTCAGTTGCCTGTTGCTGGCCGCAAAAGGGAAAAGTCAAAAGAAGCAAGGTAGGCCGCTTAGGTTAGCCTCCTTGCAGGCCCACAAAATTCCCCCCACGATCGGGAATACCCATTAATGTCCACCTTGTGAACCAGGGTTCAGACAAATGGGGCGAATGTAAACTAACACCGCCGTCTGAAGACGAAGCTCAGGATTTCCTGGTAGAACCCGAGAAGCGATTATTAATCGAAAAAGGGATCAGCTTAGGTCGAAGCATAACTACCTTTCAGGGTGGGTACGGTCCGGTAATGCTAGTAAACTTTGGTCCGGAGGCCCAATGGGTGGCTGCGGGGACAGTTTTAGGCAGTGTCGAAGACAAGGTACCCCACGTAGTGGAAGCAGAGGAAGGAGTAGTTACTGACGAGACCCTGGATGGCTGTATCTCTGATCGATTAGACGATGATCAAAGGCAAGCGCTTAGAGAGGTGCTAAGTAAGCATCGCCAGTGCTTTGCCGGGGGTTCAGAAGATTTAGGTGCATCCAACGTGGTAGAGCACGGAATAGATACGGGTAACGCAAATCCCGTTTCGCAGGTTCCCTACCGTAGCGCCTACAGGGAAAAAGAGCTGATTAGGCAGCAGGTGGAAGAAATGATAGAGGCAGGGGTGGTAGAACCATCAAGCAGTCCATGGTCTTCCCCCGTTGTGTTGGTCAAGAAGAAAGACGGTAGTTGGCGCTTTTGCGTAGATTATCGTAAGCTAAATTCCGTCACGATCAAGGACGTTTATCCCTTGCCCAGGACGGATGACGCATTGGACTCCATGCAAGGTTCAAATCGACTCGTGCAAGGCCTACGAGATCAAGGTATGCCCCCTAGTCCGGGAGTTCAGACGAACAGCTACGGGACCTTCCTGTATGGCCGTCCTAATGAAAGACGAGGCTAACCAGACGGAGCGGTTTTGCCGAAAAGAGGTTAGGAAGGCGGATGCTTCATCCTTGGTCCGGGTGGGGCCCCGTAAATGGTTGTACTCAACCGGTAAGGCCATTAGAGTGACAATTGCTTGCCACCCAAACCTAAAAGGGAATGGGGAAGGGAAGACCAAAACTATAAAAATTCAGGGGATGGGAATTCTCGAAGTTCCCGTTGCATGGGTGGCCATCAGCCCGGAGTGGATTTTAGCCGCTTCCTTGGACTCTTTTGGGCAGTCCAATATCACCTCACGCATGCCGGCTTGGTCTTTGTCCGCTTTTCCAACTAACCTGACCCAACCACACCTGCCCACGGCCAACCTTACCTGGGTAGACCCGAAAATAGCCGATCACATTAAAACACTGGAGAAGGAGAGAGGTGACGTAGCCGCCAACTGGAGAACTACGTGGGATACCTTCCAGAAAGCAGCCAAGCAGCGCAGAAATCTCTTCGAGGAAGCTCCCGGCGTATGGGGCGATATCAGCTATCCCTCGATGACCATCTCCGGGTCGTTTACCGTGGTAGTACTAGTGATCGTCGCCATCCTGAGTTGGTGCCTATGGCGAGTAACCGCTGGACGTGATCAAGCGCTCCTGACACGGATCGAGCAATTGGAGGCAACCTTACGGCTCCATGAGCCAGCCGCCTTGGGCAGACCCAGCTACAACATCGACGCACTTGTGCGACGTGTGCGAGCCATAGAAGTAAGGATGCGTGACCATAGAGGCGTACTCCCGCTGACCATGGAGGGAACCGCCGACCAGTAATCAAGACAATCAGTGTAGTGGTAGTGTCGTACTTGTTCCCCTCAGTACAAGTTACCCAAAGTATCCACGGTTTAGTCTAGTGTTTAACCAGTAGTTATCAACTATTAGGTGTGTACGCTTGCTGATTTTAACCATGTGCTTGCAAGCTTGTAATTAAATTTCGCCTGGCATTGCCTCTAGATAGCGCTATCGACGCGTGGTCCACTTGTTTCGACCGGGACGTTCGAAAGCGGGCCGGGGGTAATGTCACGGCTGTATTTCGCATTGCTTGCTTTTTCTCACGCTTCGCTTTGCTTATTTAGTTAAGATCAGCGTAACATCAGAGGATCCACCCGCCTGTGTACCGGATTACGCGTCCTGTACGGATACACCAGGCAGGATGGATCCCTGAGAGTGCGGATGATGTTTCCACTTAACCAAGTCAGTTGGTTAGAGAGTGGCAGTACTGGTCAGTAGTCTGTTAGTGGGAGCGTAAGAGGGTAGACTCTCCTAGTAGTGTGTTAGGCAGTAGTCCTCTGTTAGTCATGTAGTGTTTTCGTCCTCTTAACTTTACCACTGTAATCTTCCCGAATACAGTTCTGTAAATCCACCTTTCCCGAACATTATCTAAGTCCTGACGGATTTGATGCCCTGTCAGATTTAGACGTGACAGTATTAATTCATTCCGTAAGGAATTAATTCAGTCCGTAAGGAATTAATTCAGTAAGTAAGGAATTTAATCAATCCTAAAGAATTAATTCAGTCCGTAAGGAATTAATTCAGTCCGTAAGGAATTAATTCAATCCGTAAGGAATTAATTCAGTCCGTAAGGAATTAATTCAGTCCGTAAGGAATTAATTCAGTCCGTAAGGAATTAATTCAGTCCGTAAGGAATTAATTCAGTCCGTAAGGAATTAATTCAGTCCGTAAGGAATTAATTCAGTCCGTAAGGAATTAATTAATTACGTAAGGAATTAATTCAGTCTGTAAGGATTTAATTCAATCCGTAAGGAATTTTTTCAGTGATTTGATTCAGTCCGTAAGGAATTAATTCAGTCCTTAAGGAATTTATTCAGTGATTTGATTCAGTCCGTAAGGTATTAATTCAGTCCGTAAGGAATTAATTCAGTCCGTAAGGAATTAATTCAGTCCGTAAGGAATTAATTCAGTAAGTAAGGAATTCAATCAATCCAAAATAATTAATTCAGTCCGTAATGAATTAATTAAGTCCGTAAGGAACTAATTAGTACGTAAGGAATCAATTCATTCCGAAAGGAATTAATAAAATCGGTAAGGAATTAATTCAGTAAGTAAGGAATTAATTCAGTCCGTAAGGAATTTATTCAGTGATTTGATTCAGTCCGTAAGGAATTAATTCAGTCCATTAGGAATTAATTCAGTCTGTAAGGATTTAATTAGGTCCGTAATGAAATAATTCAGTCCGTAAGGAATTATTTCAGTCCGCAATGAAATAATTAAGTCCGTAAGTAATTCATTAATTCCTTAAGGAATTAATTCAGTCCGTAATGAATTAATTCAGTCCATAAGGAATTAATTCAATCCGTAAGGAATTAATTCAGTCCGTAAGGAATTAATTCAGTCCGTAAGGAATTAATTCAGTACGTAAGGAATTAATTCAATCCGTAAGGAATTAATTCAGTCCGTAAGGAATTAATTCAGTCCGTAAGGAATTAATTCAGTCCGTAAGGAATTAATTCAGTCCGTAAGGAATTAATTCAGTCCGTAAGGAATTAATTCAGTCCGTAAGGAATTAATTATTTACGTAAGGAATTAATTCAGTCTGTAAGGATTTAATTAAGTCCGTAATAAATAAATTCAGTCCGTAATTAATTAATTCAGTCCGTAAGGAATTATTTCCGTCCGCAAGGAATTAATTCATTCCTAAAGGGATTAATTCAGTCCGTAAGGAATTAATTCAATCCGTAAGGAATTTATTCAGTGATTTGATTCAGTCCGTAAGGAATTAATTCAGTCCGTAAGGAATTTATTCAGTGATTTGATTCAGTCCGTAAGGTATTAATTCAGTCCGTAAGGAATTAATTCAGTCCGTAAGGAATTAATTCAGTCCGTAAGGAATTAATTCAGTCCGTAAGGAATTAATTCAGTCCGTAAGGAATTAATTCAGTAAGTAAGGAATTCAATCAATCCAAAATAATTAATTCAGTCCGTAAGGAATTAATTCAGTAAGTAAGGAATTCAACCAATCCAAAATAATTAATTCAGTCCGTAATGAATTAATTAAGTTCGTAAGGAACTAATTAGTACGTTAGGAATCAATTCATTCCGAAAGGAATTAATAAAATCGGTAAGGAATTAATTCAGTAAGTAAGGAATTTATTCAGTCCGTAAGGAATTTATTCAGTGATTTGATTCAGTCCGTAAGGAATTAATTCAGCCCATAAGGAATAAATTCAGTCTGTAAGGATTTAATTAGGTCCGTAATGAAATAATTCAGTCCGTAAGGAATTATTTCAGTCCGTAATGAATTAATTAAGTCCGTAAGTAATTCATTAATTCCTTAAGGAATTAATTCAGTCCGTAATGAATTAATTCAGTCCATAAGGAATTAATTCAATCCGTAAGGAATTAATTCAGTCCGTAAGGATTTAATTCAGTCCGTAAGGAATTAATTCAGTACGTAAGGAATTAATTCAATCCGTAAGGAATTAATTCAGTCCGTAAAGAATTAATTCAGTCCGTAAGGAATTAATTCAGTCTGTAAGGATTTAATTCAGTCCGTAATTAATTATTTCAGTTCGCAAGGAATTAATTAAGTCCGTAAGGAATTAATTAAGTCCGTAAAGAATTAGTTCAGTCCGTAAGGAATTAATTCAGTCCTTAAGGAATTAATCCATTCCGTAAGGAATTAATTCAGTCCGTAATTAATTAATTCAGTCCGTAAGGAATTAATTCATTCCGTAAGGAATTAATTCAGTCCGTAAGGAATTAATTCAATAAGTAAGGAATTTAATCAATCCTAAAGAATTAATTCAGTCCGTAAGGAATTAATTCATTCCGTAAGGAATTAATACTGTCCGTAAGGAATTAATTCTGTCCGTAAAGAATTAATTCAGTCCGTAAGGAATTAATTAAGTCCGTAAAGAATTAGTTCAGTCCGTAAGGAATTAATTCAGTCCGTAAGGAATTAATCCATTCCGTAAGGAATTAATTCAGTCCGTAAGGAATTAATTCAGTCCGTAAGGTATTAATTCATTCCGTAAGGAATTAATTCAGTCCGTAAGGAAATAATTCAGTAAGTAAGGAATTTAATCAATCCTAAAGAATTAATTCAGTCCGTAAGGAATTAATTCATTCCGTAAGGAATTAATACTGTCCGTAAGGAATTAATTCTGTCCGTAAAGAATTAATTCAGTCCGTAAGGAATTAATTAAGTCCGTAAAGAATTAGTTCAGTCCGTAAGGAATTAATTCAGTCCGTAAGGAATTAATCCATTCCGTAAGGAATTAATTCAGTCCGTAAGGAATTAATTCAGTCCGTAAGGTATTAATTCATTCCGTAAGGAATTAATTCAGTCCGTAAGGAATTAATTCAGTAAGTAAGGAATTTAATCAATCCTAAAGAATTAATTCAGTCCGTAAGGAATTAATTCATTCCGTAAGGAATTAATTCTGTCCGTAAGGAATTAATTCAGTAAGAAAGGAATTCAATCAATCCGTAAGGAATTAATTCAGTCCGTATGGAATTAATTAAGTACGTAAAGAATTAATTCAGTAAGTAGGGAATTCAATCAATCCTAAAGAATTGATTCAGTCCGTAAGGAATTAATTCAGTCCGTAAGGAATTAATTCAGTCCGTAAGGAATTAATTCAGTCCGTAAGGAATTAATTCAGTCCGTAAGGAATTAATTCAGTCCGTAAGGAATTAATTCAGTCCGTAAGGAATTAATTAATTACGTAAGGAATTAATTAATTACGTAAGGAATTAATTCAGTCTGTAAGGATTTAATTAAGTCCGTAATGAATAAATTCAGTCCGTAATTAATTAATTCAGTCCGTAAGGAATTATTTCCGTCCGCAAGGAATTAATTCATTCCGAAAGGAATTAATTCAGTCCGTAAGGAATTAATTCAGTCCGTAAGGAATTTATTCAATGATTTGATTCAGTCCGTAAGGAATTAATTCAGTCCGTAAGGAATTTATTCAGTGATTTGATTCAGTCCGTAAGGTATTAATTCAGTCCGTAAGGAATTAATTCAGTCCGTAAGGAATTAATTCAGTCCGTAAGGAATTAATTCAGTAAGTAAGGAATTCAATCAATCCAAAATAATTAATTCAGTCCGTAATGAATTAATTAAGTCCGTAAGGAACTAATTAGTACGTAAGGAATCAATTCATTCCGAAAGGAATTAATAAAATCGGTAAGGAATTAATTCAGTAAGTAAGGAATTAATTCAGTCCGTAAGGAATTTATTCAGTGATTTGATTCAGTCCGTAAGGAATTAATTCAGTCCATTAGGAATTAATTCAGTCTGTAAGGATTTAATTAGGTCCATAATGAAATAATTCAGTCCGTAAGGAATTATTTCAGTCCGTAATGAATTAATTAAGTCCGTAAGTAATTCATTAATTCCTTAAGGAATTAATTCAGTCCGTAATGAATTAATTCAGTCCATAAGGAATTAATTCAATCCGTAAGGAATTAATTCAGTCCGTAAGGAATTAATTCAGTCCGTAAGGAATTAATTCAGTACGTAAGGAATTAATTCAATCCGTAAGGAATTAATTCAGTCCGTAAGGAATTAATTCAGTCCGTAAGGAATTAATTCAGTCCGTAAGGAATTAATTCAGTCCGTAAGGAATTAATTCAGTCCGTAAGGAATTAATTAATTACGTAAGGAATTAATTCACTCTGTAAGGATTTAATTAAGTCCGTAATGAATAAATTCAGTCCGTATTTAATTAATTCAGTCCGTAAGGAATTAATTCAGTCCGTAAGGAATTAATTCAGTCCGTAAGGAATTAATTCAGTCCGTAAGGAATTAATTCAGTCCGTAAGGAATTTATTCAGTCCGTAAGGAATTAATTCAGTCCGTAAGGAATTAATTAATTACGTAAGGAATTAATTAATTACGTAACTAATTAATTCAGTCTGTAAGGATTTAATTAAGTCCGTAATGAATAAATTCAGTCCGTAATTAATTAATTCAGTCCGTAAGGAATTATTTCCGTCCGCAAGGAATTAATTCATTCCGAAAGGAATTATTTCAGTCCGTAAGGAATTAATTCAGTCCGTAAGGAATTTATTCAGTGATTTGATTCAGTCCGTAAGGAATTAATTCAGTCCGTAAGGAATTTATTCAGTGATTTGATTCAGTCCGTAAGGTATTAATTCAGTCCGTAAGGAATTAATTCAGTCCGTAAGGAATTAATTCAGTCCGTAAGGAATTAATTCAGTAAGTAAGGAATTCAATCAATCCAAAATAATTATTTCAGTCCGTAATGAATTAATTAAGTCCGTAAGGAACTAATTAGTACGTAAGGAATCAATTCATTCCGAAAGGAATTAATAAAATCGGTAAGGAATTAATTCAGTAAGAAGGGATTAATTCAGTCCGTAAGGAATTTATTCAGTGATTTGATTCAGTCCGTAAGGAATTAATTCAGTCCATTAGGAATTAATTCAGTCTGTAAGGATTTAAATAGGTCCATAATGAAATAATTCAGTCCGTAAGGAATTATTTCAGTCCGTAATGAATTAATTAAGTCCGTAAGTAATTCATTAATTCCTTAAGGAATTAATTCAGTCCGTAATGAATTAATTCAGTCCATAAGGAATTAATTCATTCCGTAAGGAATTAATTCAGTCCGTAAGGAATTAATTCAGTCCGTAAGGAATTAATTCAGTACGTAAGGAATTAATTCAGTCTGTAAGGATTTAATTAAGTCCGTAATGAATAAATTCAGTCCGTAATTAATTAATTCAGTCCGTAAGGAATTATTTCCGTCCGCAAGGAATTAATTCATTAATAAAGGAATTAATTCAGTCCGTAAGGAATTAATTCAATCCGTAAGGAATTTATTCAGTGATTTGATTCAGTCCGTAAGGAATTAATTCAGTCCGTAAGGAATTAATTCAGTCCGTAAGGAATTAATTCATTCCGTAAGGAATTAATTCAGTCCGTAAGGAATTAATTCAATAAGTAAGGAATTTAATCAATCCTAAAGAATTAATTCAGTCCGTAAGGAATTAATTCATTCCGTAAGGAATTAATACTGTCCGTAAGGAATTAATTCTGTCCGTAAAGAATTAATTCAGTCCGTAAGGAATTAATTAAGTCCGTAAAGAATTAGTTCAGTCCGTAAGGAATTAATTCAGTCCGTAAGGAATTAATCCATTCCGTAAGGAATTAATTCAGTCCGTAAGGAATTAATTCAGTCCGTAAGGTATTAATTCATTCCGTAAGGAATTAATTCAGTCCGTAAGGAATTAATTCAGTAAGTAAGGAATTTAATCAATCCTAAAGAATTAATTCAGTCCGTAAGGAATTAATTCATTCCGTAAGGAATTAATACTGTCCGTAAGGAATTAATTCTGTCCGTAAAGAATTAATTCAGTCCGTAAGGAATTAATTAAGTCCGTAAAGAATTAGTTCAGTCCGTAAGGAATTAATTCAGTCCGTAAGGAATTAATCCATTCCGTAAGGAATTAATTCAGTCCGTAAGGAATTAATTCAGTCCGTAAGGTATTAATTCATTCCGTAAGGAATTAATTCAGTCCGTAAGGAATTAATTCAGTAAGTAAGGAATTTAATCAATCCTAAAGAATTAATTCAGTCCGTAAGGAATTAATTCATTCCGTAAGGAATTAATTCTGTCCGTAAGGAATTAATTCAGTAAGAAAGGAATTCAATCAATCCGTAAGGAATTAATTCAGTCCGTATGGAATTAATTAAGTACGTAAAGAATTAATTCAGTAAGTAGGGAATTCAATCAATCCTAAAGAATTGATTCAGTCCGTAAGGAATTAATTCAGTCCGTAAGGAATTAATTCAGTCCGTAAGGAATTAATTCAGTCCGTAAGGAATTAATTCAGTCCGTAAGGAATTAATTCAGTCCGTAAGGAATTAATTCAGTCCGTAAGGAATTAATTAATTACGTAAGGAATTAATTAATTACGTAAGGAATTAATTCAGTCTGTAAGGATTTAATTAAGTCCGTAATGAATAAATTCAGTCCGTAATTAATTAATTCAGTCCGTAAGGAATTATTTCCGTCCGCAAGGAATTAATTCATTCCGAAAGGAATTAATTCAGTCCGTAAGGAATTAATTCAGTCCGTAAGGAATTTATTCAATGATTTGATTCAGTCCGTAAGGAATTAATTCAGTCCGTAAGGAATTTATTCAGTGATTTGATTCAGTCCGTAAGGTATTAATTCAGTCCGTAAGGAATTAATTCAGTCCGTAAGGAATTAATTCAGTCCGTAAGGAATTAATTCAGTAAGTAAGGAATTCAATCAATCCAAAATAATTAATTCAGTCCGTAATGAATTAATTAAGTCCGTAAGGAACTAATTAGTACGTAAGGAATCAATTCATTCCGAAAGGAATTAATAAAATCGGTAAGGAATTAATTCAGTAAGTAAGGAATTAATTCAGTCCGTAAGGAATTTATTCAGTGATTTGATTCAGTCCGTAAGGAATTAATTCAGTCCATTAGGAATTAATTCAGTCTGTAAGGATTTAATTAGGTCCATAATGAAATAATTCAGTCCGTAAGGAATTATTTCAGTCCGTAATGAATTAATTAAGTCCGTAAGTAATTCATTAATTCCTTAAGGAATTAATTCAGTCCGTAATGAATTAATTCAGTCCATAAGGAATTAATTCAATCCGTAAGGAATTAATTCAGTCCGTAAGGAATTAATTCAGTCCGTAAGGAATTAATTCAGTACGTAAGGAATTAATTCAATCCGTAAGGAATTAATTCAGTCCGTAAGGAATTAATTCAGTCCGTAAGGAATTAATTCAGTCCGTAAGGAATTAATTCAGTCCGTAAGGAATTAATTCAGTCCGTAAGGAATTAATTAATTACGTAAGGAATTAATTCACTCTGTAAGGATTTAATTAAGTCCGTAATGAATAAATTCAGTCCGTATTTAATTAATTCAGTCCGTAAGGAATTAATTCAGTCCGTAAGGAATTAATTCAGTCCGTAAGGAATTAATTCAGTCCGTAAGGAATTAATTCAGTCCGTAAGGAATTAATTCAGTCCGTAAGGAATTTATTCAGTCCGTAAGGAATTAATTCAGTCCGTAAGGAATTAATTAATTACGTAAGGAATTAATTAATTACGTAACTAATTAATTCAGTCTGTAAGGATTTAATTAAGTCCGTAATGAATAAATTCAGTCCGTAATTAATTAATTCAGTCCGTAAGGAATTATTTCCGTCCGCAAGGAATTAATTCATTCCGAAAGGAATTATTTCAGTCCGTAAGGAATTAATTCAGTCCGTAAGGAATTTATTCAGTGATTTGATTCAGTCCGTAAGGAATTAATTCAGTCCGTAAGGAATTTATTCAGTGATTTGATTCAGTCCGTAAGGTATTAATTCAGTCCGTAAGGAATTAATTCAGTCCGTAAGGAATTAATTCAGTCCGTAAGGAATTAATTCAGTAAGTAAGGAATTCAATCAATCCAAAATAATTATTTCAGTCCGTAATGAATTAATTAAGTCCGTAAGGAACTAATTAGTACGTAAGGAATCAATTCATTCCGAAAGGAATTAATAAAATCGGTAAGGAATTAATTCAGTAAGAAGGGATTAATTCAGTCCGTAAGGAATTTATTCAGTGATTTGATTCAGTCCGTAAGGAATTAATTCAGTCCATTAGGAATTAATTCAGTCTGTAAGGATTTAATTAGGTCCATAATGAAATAATTCAGTCCGTAAGGAATTATTTCAGTCCGTAATGAATTAATTAAGTCCGTAAGTAATTCATTAATTCCTTAAGGAATTAATTCAGTCCGTAATGAATTAATTCAGTCCATAAGGAATTAATTCATTCCGTAAGGAATTAATTCAGTCCGTAAGGAATTAATTCAGTCCGTAAGGAATTAATTCAGTACGTAAGGAATTAATTCAGTCTGTAAGGATTTAATTAAGTCCGTAATGAATAAATTCAGTCCGTAATTAATTAATTCAGTCCGTAAGGAATTATTTCCGTCCGCAAGGAATTAATTCATTAATAAAGGAATTAATTCAGTCCGTAAGGAATTAATTCAATCCGTAAGGAATTTATTCAGTGATTTGATTCAGTCCGTAAGGAATTAATTCAGTCCGTAAGGAATTAATTCAGTCCGTAAGGAATTAATTAATTACGTAAGGAATTAATTCAGTCTGTAAGGATTTAATTAAGTCCGTAATGAATAAATTCAGTCCGTAATTAATTAATTCAGTCCGTAAGGAATTATTTCCGTCCGCAAGGAATTAATTCATTAATAAAGGAATTAATTCAGTCCGTAAGGAATTAATTCAATCCGTAAGGAATTTATTCAGTGATTTGATTCAGTCCGTAAGGAATTAATTCAGTCCGTAAGGAATTTATTCAGTGATTTGATTCAGTCCGTAAGGTATTAATTCAGTCCGTAAGGAATTAATTCAGTCCGTAAGGAATTAATTCAGTCCGTAAGGAATTAATTCAGTAAGTAAGGAATTCAATCAATCCAAAATAATTAATTCAGTCCGTAATGAATTAATTAAGTTCGTAAGGAACTAATTAGTACGTTAAGAATCAATTCATTCCGAAAGGAATTAATAAAATCGGTAAGGAATTAATTCAGTAAGTAAGGAATTAATTCAGTCCGTAAGGAATTTATTCAGTGATTTGATTCAGTCCGTAAGGAATTAATTCAGCCCATAAGGAATAAATTCAGTCTGTAAGGACTTAATTAGGTCCGTAATGAAATAATTCAGTCCGTAAGGAATTAATTCAGTCCGTAAAGAATTAATTCAGTCCGTAAGGAATTAATTCAGTCTGTAAGGATTTAATTCAGTCCGTAATTAATTATTTCAGTTCGCAAGGAATTAGTTAAGTCCGTAAGGAATTAATTAAGTCCGTAAAGAATTAGTTCAGTCCGTATGGAATTAATTCAGTAAGTAAGGAATTTAATCAATCCTAAAGAATTAGTTCAGTCCGTAAGAAATTAATTCATTCCGTAAGGAATTAATTCTGTCCGTAAGGAATTAATTCAGTCCTTAAGGAATTAATCCATTCCGTAAGGAATTAATTCAGTCCGTAATTAATTAATTCAGTCCGTAAGGAATTAATTCATTCCGTAAGGAATTAATTCAGTCCGTAAGGAATTAATTCAGTAAGTAAGGAATTTAATCAATCCTAAAGAATTAATTCAGTCCGTAAGGAATTAATTCATTCCGTAAGGAATTAATTCTGTCCGTAAGGAATTAATTCTGTCCGTAAGGAATTAATTCAGTAAGAAAGGAATTCAATCAATCCGTAAGGAATTAATTCAGTCCGTATGGAATTAATTAAGTACGTAAAGAATTAATTCAGTAAGTAGGGAATTCAATCAATCCTAAAGAATTGATTCAGTCCGTAAGGAATTAATTCAGTCCGTAAGGAATTAATTCAGTCCGTAAGGAATTAATTCAGTCCGTAAGGAATTAATTCAGTCCGTAAGGAATTAATTAATTACGTAAGGAATTAATTCAGTCTGTAAGGAATTAATTAAGTCCGTAATGAATAAATTCAGTCCGTAATTAATTAATTCAATCCGTAAGGAATTATTTCCGTCCGCAAGGAATTAATTCATTCCGAAAGGAATTAATTCAGTCCGTAAGGAATTAATTCAGTCCGTAAGGAATTAATCCATTCCGTAAGGAATTAATTCAGTCGGTAAGGGATTAATTCAGTCCGTAAGGAATTAATTCATTCCGTAAGGAATTAATTCATTCCGTAAGGAATTAATTCTGTCCGTAAGGAATTAATTCTGTCCGTAAGGAATTAATTCAGTAAGAAAGGAATTCAATCAATCCGTAAGGAATTAATTCAGTTCGTAAAGAATTAATTCAGTTTGTAATGGATTAATTAAGTCCGTAATGAATTAATTCAAGCCGTAAGGAATTAATTCAGTACGTAAATAATTAATTAAGTACGTAAGGAATTAATTTAGTCTGTAGGGAATTATATCAGGCCGTAAAGAAATTAATTCATTCCGTAAGGAATTAATTCAGTCCATTAGGAATTATTTCAGTCCGTAATGAATTAATTAAGTCCGTAAGTAATTCATTAATTCCTTAAGGAATTAATTCAGTCCGTAATGAATTAATTCAGTCCATAAGGAATTAATTCAATCCGTAAGGAATTAATTCAGTCCGTAAGGAATTAATTCAGTCCGTAAGGAATTAATTCAGTACGTAAGGAATTAATTCAATCCGTAGGGAATTAATTCAGTCCGTAAGGAATTAATTCAGTCCGTAAGGAATTAATTCAATCCGTAAGGAATTAATTCAGTCCGTAAGGAATTAATTCAGTCCGTAAGGAATTAATTCAGTAAGTAAGGAATTTAATCAATCCTAAAGAATTAATTCAGTCCGTAAGGAATTAATTCAGTCCGTAAGGAATTAATTCAGTCCGTAAGGAATTAATTCAGTCCGTAAGGAATTAATTCAGTCCGTAAGGAATTAATTCAGTCCGTAATTAATTAATTCAATCCGTAAGGAATTATTTCCGTCCGCAAGGAATTAATTCATTCCGAAAGGAATTAATTCAGTCCGTAAGGAATTAATTCAGTCCGTAAGGAATTAATCCATTCCGTAAGGAATTAATTCAGTCGGTAAGGGATTAATTCAGTCCGTAAGGAATTAATTCATTCCGTAAGGAATTAATTCATTCCGTAAGGAATTAATTCTGTCCGTAAGGAATTAATTCTGTCCGTAAGGAATTAATTCAGTAAGAAAGGAATTCAATCAATCCGTAAGGAATTAATTCAGTTCGTAAAGAATTAATTCAGTTTGTAATGGATTAATTAAGTCCGTAATGAATTAATTCAAGCCGTAAGGAATTAATTCAGTACGTAAGTAATTAATTAAGTACGTAAGGAATTAATTTAGTCTGTAGGGAATTATATCAGGCCGTAAAGAAATTAATTCATTCCGTAAGGAATTAATTCAGTCCATTAGGAATTATTTCAGTCCGTAATGAATTAATTAAGTCCGTAAGTAATTCATTAATTCCTTAAGGAATTAATTCAGTCCGTAATGAATTAATTCAGTCCATAAGGAATTAATTCAATCCGTAAGGAATTAATTCAGTCCGTAAGGAATTAATTCAGTCCGTAAGGAATTAATTCAGTACGTAAGGAATTAATTCAATCCGTAGGGAATTAATTCAGTCCGTAAGGAATTAATTCAGTCCGTAAGGAATTAATTCAATCCGTAAGGAATTAATTCAGTCCGTAAGGAATTAATTCAGTCCGTAAGGAATTAATTCAGTAAGTAAGGAATTTAATCAATCCTAAAGAATTAATTCAGTCCGTAAGGAATTAATTCAGTCCGTAAGGAATTAATTCAGTCCGTAAGGAATTAATTCAGTCCGTAAGGAATTAATTCAGTCCGTAAGGAATTAATTATTTACGTAAGGAATTAATTCAGTCTGTAAGGATTTAATTAAGTCCGTAATAAATAAATTCAGTCCGTAATTAATTAATTCAGTCCGTAAGGAATTATTTCCGTCCGCAAGGAATTAATTCATTCCTAAAGGGATTAATTCAGTCCGTAAGGAATTAATTCAATCCGTAAGGAATTTATTCAGTGATTTGATTCAGTCCGTAAGGAATTAATTCAGCCCATAAGGAATAAATTCAGTCTGTAAGGATTTAATTAGGTCCGTAATGAAATAATTCAGTCCGTAAGGAATTATTTCAGTCCGTAATGAATTAATTAAGTCCGTAAGTAATTCATTAATTCCTTAAGGAATTAATTCAGTCCGTAATGAATTAATTCAGTCCATAAGGAATTAATTCAATCCGTAAGGAATTAATTCAGTCCGTAAGGATTTAATTCAGTCCGTAAGGAATTAATTCAGTACGTAAGGAATTAATTCAATCCGTAAGGAATTAATTCAGTCCGTAAAGAATTAATTCAGTCCGTAAGGAATTAATTCAGTCTGTAAGGATTTAATTCAGTCCGTAATTAATTATTTCAGTTCGCAAGGAATTAATTAAGTCCGTAAGGAATTAATTAAGTCCGTAAAGAATTAGTTCAGTCCGTAAGGAATTAATTCAGTCCTTAAGGAATTAATCCATTCCGTAAGGAATTAATTCAGTCCGTAATTAATTAATTCAGTCCGTAAGGAATTAATTCATTCCGTAAGGAATTAATTCAGTCCGTAAGGAATTAATTCAATAAGTAAGGAATTTAATCAATCCTAAAGAATTAATTCAGTCCGTAAGGAATTAATTCATTCCGTAAGGAATTAATACTGTCCGTAAGGAATTAATTCTGTCCGTAAAGAATTAATTCAGTCCGTAAGGAATTAATTAAGTCCGTAAAGAATTAGTTCAGTCCGTAAGGAATTAATTCAGTCCGTAAGGAATTAATCCATTCCGTAAGGAATTAATTCAGTCCGTAAGGAATTAATTCAGTCCGTAAGGTATTAATTCATTCCGTAAGGAACTAATTCAGTCCGTAAGGAATTAATTCAGTAAGTAAGGAATTTAATCAATCCTAAAGAATTAATTCAGTCCGTAAGGAATTAATTCAGTCCGTAAGGAATTAATCCATTCCGTAAGGAATTAATTCAGTCCGTAATTAATTAATTCAGTCCGTAAGGTATTAATTCATTCCGTAAGGAATTAATTCAGTCCGTAAGGAATTAATTCAGTAAGTAAGGAATTTAATCAATCCTAAAGAATTAATTCAGTCCGTAAGGAATTAATTCATTCCGTAAGGAATTAATTCTGTCCGTAAGGAATTAATTCAGTAAGAAAGGAATTCAATCAATCCGTAAGGAATTAATTCAGTCCGTATGGAATTAATTAAGTACGTAAAGAATTAATTCAGTAAGTAGGGAATTCAATCAATCCTAAAGAATTGATTCAGTCCGTAAGGAATTAATTCAGTCCGTAAGGAATTAATTCAGTCCGTAAGGAATTAATTCAGTCCGTAAGGAATTAATTCAGTCCGTAAGGAATTAATTCAGTCCGTAAGGAATTAATTCAGTCCGTAAGGAATTAATTAATTACGTAAGGAATTAATTAATTACGTAAGGAATTAATTCAGTCTGTAAGGATTTAATTAAGTCCGTAATGAATAAATTCAGTCCGTAATTAATTAATTCAGTCCGTAAGGAATTATTTCCGTCCGCAAGGAATTAATTCATTCCGAAAGGAATTAATTCAGTCCGTAAGGAATTAATTCAGTCCGTAAGGAATTTATTCAATGATTTGATTCAGTCCGTAAGGAATTAATTCAGTCCGTAAGGAATTTATTCAGTGATTTGATTCAGTCCGTAAGGTATTAATTCAGTCCGTAAGGAATTAATTCAGTCCGTAAGGAATTAATTCAGTCCGTAAGGAATTAATTCAGTAAGTAAGGAATTCAATCAATCCAAAATAATTAATTCAGTCCGTAATGAATTAATTAAGTCCGTAAGGAACTAATTAGTACGTAAGGAATCAATTCATTCCGAAAGGAATTAATAAAATCGGTAAGGAATTAATTCAGTAAGTAAGGAATTAATTCAGTCCGTAAGGAATTTATTCAGTGATTTGATTCAGTCCGTAAGGAATTAATTCAGTCCATTAGGAATTAATTCAGTCTGTAAGGATTTAATTAGGTCCATAATGAAATAATTCAGTCCGTAAGGAATTATTTCAGTCCGTAATGAATTAATTAAGTCCGTAAGTAATTCATTAATTCCTTAAGGAATTAATTCAGTCCGTAATGAATTAATTCAGTCCATAAGGAATTAATTCAATCCGTAAGGAATTAATTCAGTCCGTAAGGAATTAATTCAGTCCGTAAGGAATTAATTCAGTACGTAAGGAATTAATTCAATCCGTAAGGAATTAATTCAGTCCGTAAGGAATTAATTCAGTCCGTAAGGAATTAATTCAGTCCGTAAGGAATTAATTCAGTCCGTAAGGAATTAATTCAGTCCGTAAGGAATTAATTCAGTCCGTAAGGAATTAATTAATTACGTAAGGAATTAATTCAGTCTGTAAGGATTTAATTAAGTCCGTAATGAATAAATTCAGTCCGTATTTAATTAATTCAGTCCGTAAGGAATTAATTCAGTCCGTAAGGAATTAATTCAGTCCGTAAGGAATTAATTCAGTCCGTAAGGAATTAATTCAGTCCGTAAGGAATTTATTCAGTCCGTAAGGAATTAATTCAGTCCGTAAGGAATTAATTAATTACGTAAGGAATTAATTAATTACGTAACTAATTAATTCAGTCTGTAAGGATTTAATTAAGTCCGTAATGAATAAATTCAGTCCGTAATTAATTAATTCAGTCCGTAAGGAATTATTTCCGTCCGCAAGGAATTAATTCATTAATAAAGGAATTAATTCAGTCCGTAAGGAATTAATTCAATCCGTAAGGAATTTATTCAGTGATTTGATTCAGTCCGTAAGGAATTAATTCAGTCCGTAAGGAATTTATTCAGTGATTTGATTCAGTCCGTAAGGTATTAATTCAGTCCGTAAGGAATTAATTCAGTCCGTAAGGAATTAATTCAGTCCGTAAGGAATTAATTCAGTAAGTAAGGAATTCAATCAATCCAAAATAATTAATTCAGTCCGTAATGAATTAATTAAGTTCGTAAGGAACTAATTAGTACGTTAAGAATCAATTCATTCCGAAAGGAATTAATAAAATCGGTAAGGAATTAATTCAGTAAGAAAGGAATTAATTCAGTCCGTAAGGAATTTATTCAGTGATTTGATTCAGTCCGTAAGGAATTAATTCAGCCCATAAGGAATAAATTCAGTCTGTAAGGACTTAATTAGGTCCGTAATGAAATAATTCAGTCCGTAAGGAATTAATTCAGTCCGTAAAGAATTAATTCAGTCCGTAAGGAATTAATTCAGTCTGTAAGGATTTAATTCAGTCCGTAATTAATTATTTCAGTTCGCAAGGAATTAATTAAGTCCGTAAGGAATTAATTAAGTCCGTAAAGAATTAGTTCAGTCCGTAAGGAATTAATTCAGTAAGTAAGGAATTTAATCAATCCTAAAGAATTAATTCAGTCCGTAAGGAATTAATTCATTCCGTAAGGAATTAATTCTGTCCGTAAGGAATTAATTCAGTCCTTAAGGAATTAATCCATTCCGTAAGGAATTAATTCAGTCCGTAATTAATTAATTCAGTCCGTAAGGAATTAATTCATTCCGTAAGGAATTAATTCAGTCCGTAAGGAATTAATTCAGTAAGTAAGGAATTTAATCAATCCTAAAGAATTAATTCTGTCCGTAAGGAATTAATTCATTCCGTAAGGAATTAATTCTGTCCGTAAGGAATTAATTCTGTCCGTAAGGAATTAATTCAGTAAGAAAGGAATTCAATCAATCCGTAAGGAATTAATTCAGTCCGTATGGAATTAATTAAGTACGTAAAGAATTAATTCAGTAAGTAGGGAATTCAATCAATCCTAAAGAATTGATTCAGTCCGTAAGGAATTAATTCAGTCCGTAAGGAATTAATTCAGTCCGTAAGGAATTAATTCAGTCCGTAAGGAATTAATTCAGTCCGTAAGGAATTAATTCAGTCCGTAAGGAATTAATTCAGTCCGTAAGGAATTAATTAATTACGTAAGGAATTAATTCAGTCTGTAAGGAATTAATTAAGTCCGTAATGAATAAATTCAGTCCGTAATTAATTAATTCATACCGTAAGGAATTATTTCCGTCCGCAAGGAATTAATTCATTCCGAAAGGAATTAATTCAGTCCGTAAGGAATTAATTCAGTCCGTAAGGAATTAATCCATTCCGTAAGGAATTAATTCAGTCGGTAAGGGATTAATTCAGTCCGTAAGGAATTAATTCATTCCGTAAGGAATTAATTCATTCCGTAAGGAATTAATTCTGTCCGTAAGGAATTAATTCTGTCCGTAAGGAATTAATTCAGTAAGAAAGGAATTCAATCAATCCGTAAGGAATTAATTCAGTTCGTAAAGAATTAATTCAGTTTGTAATGGATTAATTAAGTCCGTAATGAATTAATTCAAGCCGTAAGGAATTAATTCAGTACGTAAATAATTAATTAAGTACGTAAGGAATTAATTTAGTCTGTAGGGAATTATATCAGGCCGTAAAGAAATTAATTCATTCCGTAAGGAATTAATTCAGTCCATTAGGAATTATTTCAGTCCGTAATGAATTAATTAAGTCCGTAAGTAATTCATTAATTCCTTAAGGAATTAATTCAGTCCGTAATGAATTAATTCAGTCCATAAGGAATTAATTCAATCCGTAAGGAATTAATTCAGTCCGTAAGGAATTAATTCAGTCCGTAAGGAATTAATTCAGTACGTAAGGAATTAATTCAATCCGTAGGGAATTAATTCAGTCCGTAAGGAATTAATTCAGTCCGTAAGGAATTAATTCAATCCGTAAGGAATTAATTCAGTCCGTAAGGAATTAATTCAGTCCGTAAGGAATTAATTCAGTAAGTAAGGAATTTAATCAATCCTAAAGAATTAATTCAGTCCGTAAGGAATTAATTCTGTCCGTAAGGAATTAATTCTGTTCGTAATCAATTAATTCAGTAAGAAAGGAATTCAATCAATCCGTAAGGAATTAATTCAGTCCGAATGGAATTAATTAAGTACGTAAAGAATTAATTCAGTAAGTAGGGAATTCAATCAATCCTAAAGAATTGATTCAGTCCGTAAGGAATTAATTCAGTCCGTAAGGAATTAATTCAGTCCGTAAGGAATTAATTCAGTCCGTAAGGAATTAATTCAGTCCGTAAGGAATTAATTCAGTCCGTAAGGAATTAATTAATTACGTAAGGAATTAATTCAGTCTGTAAGGATTTAATTAAGTCCGTAATGAATAAATTCAGTCCGTAATTAATTAATTCAGTCCGCAAGGAATTAATCCATTCCGTAAGGAATTAATTCAGTCGGTAAGGGATTAATTCAGTCCGTAAGGAATTAATTCATTCCGTAAGGAATTAATTCAGTCCTCAAGGAATTAATTCAGTTCGTAAAGAATTAATTCAGTTTGTAATGGATTAATTAAGTCCGTAATGAATTAATTCAGTCCGTAAGGAATTAATTCAGTACGTAAATAATTAATTAAGTACGTAAGGAATTAATTTAGTCTGTAGGGAATTATATCAGGCCGTAAAGAAATTAATTCATTCCGTAAGGAATTAATTCAGTCCGTAAAGAATTAATTAAGTACTTAAGGAATTAATTCATTCCGTAAGGAATTAATTCAGTCGGTAAGGAAATAATTCAGTAAGTAAGGAATTCAATCAATCCAAAATAATTAATTCAGTCCGTAATGAATTAATTAAGTCCGTTAGGAACTAATTAGTACGTAAGGAATCAATTCATTCCGAAAGGAATTAATAAAATCGGTAAGGAATTAATTCAGTAAGTAAGGAATCAATTCAGTCCGTAAGGAATTTATTCAGTGATTTGATTCAGTCCGTAAGGAATTAATTCAGTCCATAAGGAATTAATTCAGTCTGTAAGGATTTAATTAGTCCGTAATGAATTAATTAAGTCCGTAAGTAATTCATTCATTCCTTAAGGAATTAATTCAGTCCGTAATGAATTAATTCAGTCCGTAAGGAATTAATTCAATCCGTAAGGAATTAATTCAGTCCGTAAGGAATTAATTAAGTCCGTAAGGAATTAATTAAGTCCGTAAGGAATTAATTAAGTCCGTAAGGAATTAATTCAGTCCGTAAGGAATAAATTAGGTCCGTAAGGAATTAATTCAGTCCGTAAGGAATAAATTAGGTCCGTAAGGAATTAGATCACTCCCCAGGGAATTAATTCAGTCCGTAAGGAATTAATTCAGACTGAATGAATTAATTCAGTAATGAAAGGAATTGATTCAATCCTTAAGGATTTAATTCAGCCCGTAAGGAATTATTTCAGTCCGTAAGGAAATTATTCAGTGATTTGATTCAGTATGTAAGGAATTCATTCAGTCCATAACTAATTAATTCAGTCTGTAAGGATTTAATTAAGTCCGTAAGGAATTAGTAAAGTCCGTAAGGAATTAATTGAGTCCGTAAGGAATTAATTGAGTCCGTAAGGAATTAGTTAAGTCTTTATGGAATTAGTTCAGTCCGTAAGCAATTATTTGTATTTTGTATTTGTATTTTTGTATTTTTGAGGCGAACCATGTCGCTATCGCGCCACATTATCGCCTTCGGCTTTCTTTTTCAACACACTCTCACTGTTTGGTACTTTAGCATCTTCAGATGAAATCTAAAATCTTCGTTTGTTTAATGAACTTGATAAAATTGTTTTGTATAAAAAACCGATCATGCACTGTTCTGTTTCCGAATCCTACAATTTCTTCGAAGTCCACTGGTATGTTTTTGCTTCGCAGTTTGCTGAATAAAGCGTTGCGCTCCGCTCTCAGGGTTGAGCATTCCATGACTAGATGCTTCCCGGTTTCGTCTGCCTCACCACAGTTTCGGCACACCGGGCTATCCTGTAGATTAAATCTGTGCATCCACGATCCGATCTTGCCATGACCACATCTGAGTCTTAATACAGCAACAGCTTCTCTTCTTCTTTTGATGGTCCTCCATTTATTGGATCCTAGAGTTTCTGTCTTCAATACAATGGCCTCTGACGTATTCAGTAGGATTTCGTTCAAAAACTCTCTTTCGATGTTTTGCTTGGTGATTGTTTTTAGCTCGTGTCTTGTCAGCCCGTTTGTTCTTTCGTTGCTGGAGGTTCTTCCTCTCTTTGCTGCTTGATCCGCTGCTTCATTACCAGGGATGCCAATATGGGCGGGGATCCAGTGTAAATTGATTGTGCAACCATCTACTATTAAGTTTCTTATTTTTCCCTGAATTTGTTGGCTGAGATCAAAATGAGTTCTGCAACCCCAGCTTTTTAGTACAGCTAGCGCCGCCATTGAGTCTGTTAGAATGACAAATTTTTCGGGGGGGTTATTCGCTACAGAATCTAACGCTATTTCAATTGCTGTAAGTTCAGCTGACAATATGGAGGATCCTTGGAGCATGCGAAATTCCTTTGTCTCGCCCGTTTTTTCTATATATACTCCACATCCGGTGTTTCCTTGTTCGTCTTTCGATCCGTCTGTGAATATTTTCTTAAAATCCCTATAAGTATTTTCTAAAAATGCTAACACAAATTGCACTGCTATCTGAGGATTCTTCTTTGTGGTTAGTCCGTCAATGTCCGTAAAGATATATTTTTCTGTAAATTCCCATGGGGCCATCAAGTTTTCAAAAAAATTCCTTTGTGTTATGTCTGGTAGTTGAAATTTCTCTTTAAGTCCTTTATAGTCTTCCCAGATTATCGATTTGTTCTTTGAGATCTCCTTTACTATTAGGTCTCCCTTATGACATTCAGTCATTCTGTTAATATAATCTTGCGACAATAGCGTTCTCCTATACCGTAAAGGCAACATGCTCGCCGCACATAGCAATACCCCAATAGGGGTAGTTTTTGTTGCTCCTAAAATAATTCTTAGAGCTTTGTTTTGAATCGTTTCCAACGGTTGTAGCTTTCTTGAGTTAACAAACTTGTATATAAAACAGGCATATTCTAGTCTGGACCTAATAAGGTTTTTGTAGATGGTGAGTAAAAGGTTTGTGCTGGCTCCCCAGCTTGTGCCTGCCAGCCTACTTAAAATCCCTACTGCTTTCATACCTTTCTGTCGTAGATATTTAATATGCTCTTCAAACTTGAGTCTTCTATCGAAAATGACCCCCAAGAATCTTGCATTTTCGACCCTCTCGATGACCATGCCATTTATCTTGCACTTCTTATTGGTCTGCCATTTCCTTTTCCTGGTTATCACAAGGTATTTCGTTTTTTCTGGTGATAAGGTAAACCCGTTCCTTTTACACCACGTCTCTATTTCCTTAACTCTACATCTCAACTTGTCCATTGCGGAATCCGTATTTCTGCCCAGTGTCCACGTTCCCGCATCATCTGCGAAAAGTGATGTATTTGTGTCCCTCTGGTTCTCGGGGAAATCCGCTAGCATGATATTGAATAGCCAAGGACTTAAGACTGCACCCTGGGGTATGCCTCTTACTAGTCTTTGCTTGGTAGACAGGCTGGATCCGACTCGTACTTCCATTGTTCTGTCGCATAAATAGCTTCTGATGATTCCCAAGAGTTTTCCGTTGACCCCTTTTCTCCCCAACTTGTATAGAAGTCCGTCGATCCAGACCGAGTCGTAGGCAGAAGTTAGGTCGAGCAAAAGGACAGTTAGCACCCAGCCTTTTTTAAAGACAGTGTGTGCGTTGTTCATCAATCTCATCAACTGGTCGACCGTACTTCTACCTGCCCTAAACCTGGATTGGTATTTCGAGAACCAGTTATACTTTTCTGCTACCCAGCTCAGTCTTTTTATGAGCATTCGTTCGAATAATTTTGCCAGGCATGATATTAGGGATATCGGCCTATAAGATTGTACTGCCCCAGGATCTTTACCTGGCTTCCCGATAGGTATTACGACTGCATTTCTCCAGTCATTTGGTACTACTCCTCCTTCGAGTATAAAATTGAATATTTTTTGTAATGCTTTCCTCCATTTTGGTGGCATTCTTTTTAATAACTCGTAGTGGACCATGTCCTTTCCCTGGCTTGTTTTTGGTGCTGCTTTAATTACACTGTCTAATTCCCATGCTGTGAAGGGTCTTTCCAAGTTTGGTTCTACACTTTTCTCATTGATCATTGCCTGTATATCCATTTTCAACACATCTATGTCCACTTCTGGTTGAAATATTACCGGCTCTGCTCTCTGTACCCTAGCGAATTGTTCTGCGAAGGCCTCCGCTTTCTCTTCGTCACTTTGTATGACGCGTCCGTTTTTTTCCACTATACAGTTCTGCCCTTTTTGAGGCGACCCTTCCATACCTCTTATTAGTCCCCATACTTGTTTCATCGATGTATGCGTCCCCATATTTTCTACCTTTTTCTTCCAAAATTCTCTTTTTGTTTTTTGTGTCAATTGTTTACACTTGGCCTTGTTCTTCTTGTATATAATTAGATTTTCGGTACTGGGGTGATTCCTTAAAATTCTATAGCTTGCTCTGGCTTTGCTTAAGGCCTCACTACATTTGGTATCCCACCATGGCTTCCTTATTTTGTTATTTTTGTTACCCCTGTCTTGTGTCGATCTGGTTCCACTGCCCTGGACTGGTATATGTTTCTTGGTTATTCCTATGAGGGTGTCTACGAACGTCTGATACCTTACTTCGATTAATCCTCTTTGTGTCTCATGTTCTATGTCCGCGTCTTCTAATTCCTTGAGCCAATTTGTCCATCGAGCTTTCCTGAAATTCCATCGTGGGGCACCCTCCCTTACTTCGTCACCTAGTGTTCCTTCCACCTCAATTATTACAGGTAGGTGATCGCTTTGGAGTAAGGCGCCTGTAGTAACCTTCACTTTCTCGTATATTCCCGTCGATGCAAAACATAAGTCAATTGTGGATACCGATCCTCTCTCTGATATACATGTGCTGATTCCTTTAGGTGATGCTAAAAGTAGTTTTTCCCATTCTTCTAAAAAGTTAAATAAAATATGTCCTCTCGTATCGTTAAAATTTTTGCCATTCCATAGATCGTGGTGTGAATTGAAATCGACAAATAAAAGGATGTTCTTTTCCCTTCCAATTTGTGAAAGATAGAAATCATATTCTTGCTTCGTAATCTTATTTGCATTTTCCCCTGTTCGAACTTGAAGGTAGATGCCGGCTAGGAAAAGTTCCGTTTGTTCATGTTTTACTTTAATACATACTATTTCTAGTACCCCATTTTTGAATTCGTGCAGTGGAACCAATTCTGAATATAAGTTTCGTTTAATAAAAAACACCACACCTCCGCCTCTTTTCCCCTCTCGATCCTTCCTGATCGTATTATATCCGTTTATTAGTGCGCTGTTTTCCTTTTTCAACCACGTTTCGCATACAAATATTACATCTGGTGCTCGATTCAGTTCACTTATGTATGCGCACAACCCGCTCATATGTGGGACGAGGCTTCTTGCATTCCATGACAGTACGCTTAAATTGTCGTCACCCATTGCATAAGTATTTCTATTGTGTCTTCTTCTGCTAACAACTCTCTTCCATGCCTAACTAACTCATTGACTTTTTCTTCCCATTGACCTTCTCCCAATACGACGGCGATGATCTTACACACCACTTTCCTTAGCAATCCACGTATGGACTGATTCCTCTGCTCTGCAGTGCTGTCACGCTCTTTCCTAATTTCCATGCCAGCATCCTCTTGTCTGTTACTTTCCACTAGTACCACGTCATTCTTTGATTGTTCGCTAACCCCGTCAGCACCCATTGTCGTCTTCGGGCTTAAAATCTTCCTTTCTGCTCCCGAGATTACCGAGCTATAGGATTGTTTTTCTCCTTGGTCAGTTCTTCGTCCCGCCTCTATTGGCGCAGGTTTGGCCTTTTGGTGAACCGGAATCTCCTTAGCTCGTTCGCTTCTTCGTACCTGAGCCCGCCCAATACCCATCACCTTACGATAACTTTCGCATGTTGTGTCTGCTGCATTATGTTCTCTGCTGCAGTTCGCACATTTGGGTGTAACTCCCTGTTTCCTTCTAATACAATCCTGGAAGCGGTGGTCCTCTCCGCAATGACCGCATCGTTGTTTGGCGGTGCAAACTGTGCTCAGATGTCCAAAACGTTGGCATCTGTAGCATCGAACTGGTTTTGGTTGAAAAGGGATGACCGATACTTTAAAGTATCCTACCTCGATATGGGGGGGAAGAAATTCCCCTTCGAACATTAAGTGATACGAGTTATTTTGCACTTTCTCTTTAACCCCCTTTTCGTTTTCGAGGACACTGAATAACGGTCTTACGGCATACAACCCCCTAATTTTCTGACTAAGTATTTCTTCTTTACTCGTACCCCACAGTCTTATTATACCGTGTTGTAGAACTACCGGCTTTGCCATTCGCATGGCCACTTTCCACCGTCCAATGCTTTCTATTTTTAACAGCTTGGAAATTATTTTTTCTTGACGCGTGAAAAATAAAATCTCTCCTCCTTTTGACAACTTAATCTCTACTCCCTGTATCTCCATTTTCTGTATTATCTTTCCCACTTCGAAAGGACTGACCTTGCCGAAGTTTTCGCCTTCTACTCCCACCATTTTTGCAATAACAGGCCTTATCTCTTGACCCTGTTGTAGGTTGCCTTCCGCCTCGCCTTCCGCCTCGCCTTCCGTTGCCAGGCTCGATGTAGAAAAAAGTTCCGCCCTTGTAGATGTTCTCTTTTTCCCTAATACTGCACTCTCTACCCCCCCTTGCGGCCTTTCTCCTCCTCTCCCATGTTCCGCCCTTGGGGATGTACTCTTTTCCCCTATAACCGCACTTTCTGACTCAGCTTGAGGCCTATCTCCTCCACTCGCTTTATCTTCCCCTTCCTTCTGCTTCTTTTTGGGGGGCCTTCCTCTGCCTCTCTTTCCTTTAACTTCCATGAATCCCTTCTCGTCGTTTAACCTCTCCCCTCGTTTACCTTCCAACTTCTTTTTCGCAAAATCCGCAAAAGCGTCATCCCTCACTTCCAAGTTAACTTCCACGTCATCACCGACTGCCCCCTCCATACCCCTTCTTTATTTTACAGCAAAAACCAAAATAGTACTTCGAATTCGCGAGAACAACAACTAAATTAGACAAAACACCACTAGATACCACACAGAATACTAAATTAGACAAAACACCACTAGATACCACCCAGAATACACCAATTGAACCACTACAGACTCCCCTGGCCGAAGCCACGGGCCTTTAATTACTTCTGTCCTCACTAGTTTTATGGAAACTGACACTACTGTCAATTTGCTTATATAAGTAAACTAAAGCACACGAAGAATCACTGTCACAACTTAAAGGTTGCTGAAAAAGGCGACTGAAGAACTTTCTTGTCTCCAATCAACGTCTGCACCTGTTGGTTGCTAGCCCGTGACTGGAATTCAGTTTCTAATGGATTACTTAAGTACGTAATGAATTAATTCAGTCCGTAAGGAATTAATTCTGCAGGTAAGGAATGAATTCAGTTTCTAATGGATTAATTAAGTCCGTAATGAATTAATTCAGTCCGTAAGGAATGAATTCAGTTTCTAATGGATTAATTAAGTCCGTAATGAATTGATTCAGTCCGTAAGGAATTAATTCAGTCCGTAAGGAATTAATTCGTTCCGAAAGGAATTAACTAAATCGGTAAGGAATTAATTCAGTAAGTAAGTAATTCAATCAATCCTAAGTAATTAATTCAGTCCGTAAGGAATTAATTCAGTAAGAAAGGAATTCAATCAATCCTGAAGAATTAATTCAGTCCGTAAGGAATTATATCAGGCCGTAAGGAATTAATTCAGTCCGTAAGGAATTAATTCAGTTCGTAAGGAATTAATTCAGTAAGTAAGTAATTCAATCAATCCTAAGTAATTAATTCAGTCCTTAAGGAATTAATTAAGTAAGAAAGGAATTCAATCAATCCTAAAGAATTAATTCAGTCCGTAAGGAATTAATTCAGTCCGTAAGGAATTAATTCAGTCCGTAAGGAATTAATTCAATCCGTAAGGAATTAATTAAGTACGTAAGGAATTAATTCAGTCCGTAAGGAATTAATTCAGTAAGAAAGGCATTCAATCAATCCTAAAGAATTAATTCAGTCCCTAAGGAATTAATTTAGTCCGTAAGGAATTAATTAAGTACGTAAGGAATTAATTCAATCCGTAAGGAATTAATTTAGTCCGTAAGGAATTAATCCATTCCGTAAGGAATTAATTCAGTCAGTAAGGAATTAAATCAGGCCGTACGGAATTAATTCATTCCGTAAGTAATTAATTCAGTCCGTAAGCAATTAATTCAGTAAGTAAGGAATTCAATCAATCCTAAAGAATTAATTCAGTCCGTAAGGAATTAATTCAGTCCGTAAGGAATGAATTCAGTTTCTAATGGATTACTTAAGTACGTAATGAATTAATTCAGTCCGTAAGGAATTAATTCTGCAGGTAAGGAATGAATTCAGTTTCTAATGGATTAATTAAGTCCGAAATGAATTAATTCAGTCCGTAAGGAATGAATTCAGTTTCTAATGGATTAATTAAGTCCGTAATGAATTAATCCGTAATTCAGTCCGTAAGGAATTAATTCAGTCCGTAAGGAATTAATTCAGTCCGTAAGGAATTAATTCGTTCCGAAAGGAATTAACTAAATCGGTAAGGAATTAATTCAGTAAGTAAGTAATTCAATCAATCCTAAGTAATTAATTCAGTCCGTAAGGAATTAATTAAGTAAGAAAGGAATTCATTCAATCATAAAGAATTAATTCAGTCCGTAAGGAATTAATTCAGTCCGTAAGGAATTAATTCAGTAAGTAAGGAATTCATTCAATCCTAAAGAATTAATTCAGTCCGTAAGGAATTAATTCAGTCCGTAAGGAATTAAATCAGTCCGTAAGGAATTAATTCAGTCCGTAAGGAATGAATTCAGTTTCTAATGGATTAATTAAGTCCGTAATGAATTAATTCAGTCCGTAAGGAATGAATTCAGTTTCTAATATATTAATTAAGTCCGTAATGAATTGATTCAGTCCGTAAGGAATTAATTCAGTACGTAAGGAATTAATTCAGTACGTAAGGAATTAATTCGTTCCGAAAGGAATTAACTAAATGGTAAGGAATTAATTCAGTAAGTAAGTAATTCAATCAATCCTACGTAATTAATTCAGTCCGTAAGGAATTAATTAAGTAAGAAAGGAATTCAATCAATCCTAAAGAATTAATTCAGTCCGTAAGGAATTAATTCAGTCCGTAAGGAATTAATTCAGTCCGTAAGGAATTAATTCAGTCCGTAAGGAATTAATTCAGTCCGTAAGGAATTAATTCAGTCCGTAAGGAATTAATTCAGTCCGCAAGGAATTAATTCAGTCCGTAAGGAATTAATTCAGTCCGTAAGGAATTAATTCAGTCCGTAAGGAATTAATTCAGTCCGTAAGGAATTAATTCAGTCCGTAAGGAATTAATTCAGTCCGCAAGGAATTAATTCAGTATGTAAGGAATTAATTCAGTTCGTAAGAAATTAATTCAGTAAGAAAGGAATTCAATCAATCCTAAAGAATTAATTCAGTCCCTAAGTAATTAATTCAGTCCGTAAGGAATTAATTTAGTCCGTAAGGAATTAACTAAGTACGTAAGAAATTAATTTATTCCGTAAGGAATTAATTAAGTACATAAGGAATTAATTCAGTAAGTAAGGAATTCAATCAATCCTAAAGAATTAATTCAATCCGTAAGGAATTAATTCAATCCGTAAGGAATTAATTCAATCCGTAAGGAATTAATTTATTCCGTAAGGAATTAATCCAATCCGTAAGGAATTAATTCAGTCAGTAAGGAATTAAATCAGGCCGTACGGAACTTATTCATTCCGTAAGTAATTAATTCAGTCCGTAAGCAATTAATTCAGTAAGTAAGGAATTCAATCAATCCTAAAGAATTAATTCAGTCCGTAAGGAATTAATTCAGTCCGTAAGGAATGAAATCAGTTTCTAATGAATTAATTCAGTCCGTAAGGAATTAATTCTGCAGGTAAGGAATGAATTCAGTTTCTAATGGATTAATTAAGTCCGTAATGAATTAATTCAGTCCGTAAGGAATGAATTCAGTTTCTAATGGATTAATTAAGTCCGTAATGAATTGATTCAGTCCGTAAGGAATTAATTCAATCCGTAAGGAATTAATTCGTTCCGAAAGGAATTAACTAAATCGGTAAGGAATTAATTCAGTAAGTAAGTAATTCAATCAATCTTAAGTAATTAATTCAGTCCGTAAGGAATTAATTAAGTAAGAAAGGAATTCAATAAATCCTAAAGAATTAATTCAGTCCGTAAGGAATTAATTCAGTCCGTAAGGAATTAATTAAGTACGTAACGAATTAATTCAGTCCGTAAGGAATTAATTAAGTACGTAAGGAATTAATTCAGTCTGAAAGGAATTAATTCAGTCCGTAAGCAATTAGTTCAGTAAGAAAGGAATTCAATCAATCCTAAAGAATTAATTTAGTCCGTAAGGAATTACATCAGGCCGTAAAGAAATTAATTCATTCCGTAAGGAATTAATTCTGTCCGTAAGGAATTAATTCAGTAAGAAAGGAATTCAATCAATCCGTAAGGAATTAATTCAATCCGTAAGGAATTAATTAAGTACATAAGGAATTCATTCAGTAAGAAAGGAATTCAATCAATCCTAAAGAATTAATTCAGTCCCTAAGTAATTAATTCAGTCCGTACGGAATTAATTTAGTCCGTAAGGAATTAATTAAGTACGTAAGGAATTAATTTATTCCGTAAGGAATTAATTAAGTACATAAGGAATGAATTCAGTAAGTAAGGAATTCAATCAATCCTAAAGAATTAATTCAATCCGTAAGGAATTAATTCAATCCGTAAGGAATTAATTCAATCCGTAAGGAATTAATTTAGTCCGTAAGGAATTAATCCATTCCGTAAGGAATTAATTCAGTCAGTAATGAATTAAATCAGGCCGTACGGAATTAATTCATTCCGTAAGTAATTAATTCAGTCCGTAAGGAATTAATTCAGTAAGTAAGGAATTCATTCAATCCTAAAGAATTAATTCAGTCCGTAAGGAATTAATTCAGTCCGTAAGGAATGAATTCAGTTTCTAATGGATTAATTAAGTCCGTAATGAATTAATTCAGTCCGTAAGGAATGAATTCAGTTTCTAATATATTAATTAAGTCCGTAATGAATTGATTCAGTCCGTAAGGAATTAATTAAGTACGTAAGGAATTAATTCAGTAAGTAAGGAATTCAATAAATCCTAAAGAATTAATTCAGTCCGTAAGGAATTAATTCAGTCCGTAAGGAATTAATTCAGTCCGTAAGGAATTAATTCAGTCCGTAAGGAATTAATTCAGTCCGTAAGGAATTAATTCAGTCCGTAAGGAATTAATTCAGTCCGCAAGGAATTAATTCAATCCGTAAGGAATTAATTTAGTCCGTAAGGAATTAATTAAGTACGTAAGGAATTAATTCAGTAAGTAAGAAATTCAATCAATCCTAAAGAATTAATTCAATCCGTAAGGAATTTATTCAATCCGTAAGGAATTAATTCAATCCGTAAGGAATTAATTTAGTCCGTAAGGAATTAATCCATTCTGTAAGGAATTAATTCAGTCAGTAAGGAATTAAATCAGGCCGTACGGAACTAATTCATTCTGTAAGTAATTAATTCAGTCCGTAAGCAATTAATTCAGTAAGTAAGGAATTCAATCAATCCTAAAGAATTAATTCAGTCCGTAAGGAATTAATTCAGTCCGTAAGGAATGAAATCAGTTTCTAATGAATTAATTCAGTCCGTAAGGAATTAATTCTGCAGGTAAGGAATGAATTCAGTTTCTAATGGATTAATTAAGTCCGTAATGAATTAATTCAGTCCGTAAGGAATGAATTCAGTTTCTAATATATTAATTAAGTCCGTAATGAATTGATTCAGTCCGTAAGGAATTAATTCAGTACGTAAGGAATTAATTCGTTCCGAAAGGAATTAACTAAATCGGTAAGGAATTAATTCAATCCGTAAGGAATTAATTCAGTATGTAAGGAATTAATTCAGTCCGTAAGGAATTAATTCAGTAAGAAAGGAATTCAATCAATCCTAAAGAATTAATTCAGTCCCTAAGGAATTAATTCAATCCGTAAGGAATTAATTTAGTCCGTAAGGAATTAATCCATTCCGTAAGGAATTAATTCAGTCAGTAAGGAATTAAATCAGGCCGTACGGAATTAATTCATTCCGTCAGTAATTAATTCAGTCCGTAAGCAATTAATTCAGTAAGTAAGGAATTCAATCAATCCTAAAGAATTAATTCAGTCCGTAATGAATTAATTCAGTCCGTAAGGAATTAATTTAGTCCGTAAGGAATTAATTAAGTACGTAAGGAATTAATTCAGTCCGTAAGGAATTAATTAAGTCCGTAAGGAATTAATTGAGTCCGTAAGGAATTAGTTAAGTCCGTATGGAATTAGTTCAGTCAGTAGGCAATTAATTCAGTCCGTAAGGAATTAATTCAGTCCATAAGGAATTAATTCAGTCTGTAAGGAATTATTTCAGTCCGTAATTAATTAATTAAGTCCGTAAGTAATTAATTAATTCCTTAAGGAATTAATTCAGTCCGTAATGAAATAATTAAGTCCGTAAGGAATTAATTCAGTCCGTAAGGAATTAATTCAGTACGTAAAGAATTAATTCAGGCAGTACGGAATTAATTCATTAGGTAAGGAATTAGTTCAGTCCGTAAGGAATTAATTCAGTCTGTAAGGAATTGTATCAGGCCGTAAAGAAATTAATTCATTCCGTAATTAATTAATTCAGTAAGAAAGGAATTCAGTCCATCCTAAAGAATTAATTCAATCCGTAAGGAATTAATTCAGTCCGTAAGGAATTAATTCAGTAAGTAAGGAATTCATTCAATCCTAAAGAATTAATTCAGTCGGTAAGGAATTAATTCAGTCCGTAAGGAATGAATTCAGTTTCTAATGGATAACTTAAGTACGTAATGAATTAATTCAGTCCGTAAGGAATGAATTCAGTTTCTAATATATTAATTAAGTCCGTAATGAATTGATTCAGTCCGTAAGGAATTAATTCAGTACGTAAGGAATTAATTCGTTCCGAAAGGAATTAACTAAATCGGTAAGGAATTAATTCAGTAAGTAAGTAATTCAATCAATCCTAAGTAATTAATTCAGTCCGTAAGGAATTAATTAAGTAAGAAAGGAATTCCATCAATCCTAAAGAATTAATTCAGTCCGTAAGGAATTAATTCAGTATGTAAGGAATTAATTAAGTACGTAAGGAATTAATTCAGTAAGTAAGGAATTCAATAAATCCTAAAGAATTAATTCAGTCCGTAAGGAATTAATTCAGTCCGTAAGGAATTAATTCAGTCCGTAAGGAATTAATTCAGTCCGTAAGGAATTAATTCAATCCGTAAGGAATTAATTCAGTATTTAAGGAATTAATTCAGTCCGTAAGGAATTAATTCAGTAAGAAAGGAATTCAATCAATCCTAAAGAATTAATTCAGTCCCTAAGGAATTAATTCAGTCCGTAAGGAATTAATTTAGTCCGTAAGGAATTAATTAAGTACGTAAGGAATTAATTTAGTCCGTAAGGAATTAATTAAGTACGTAAGGAATTATTTCAGTAAGTAAGGAATTCAATCAATCCTAAAGAATTAATTCAATCCGTAAGGAATTAATTCAATCCGTAAGGAATTAATTCAATCCGTAAGGAATTAATTCAATCCGTAAGGAATTAATTTAGTCCGTAAGGAATTAATCCATTCCGTAAGGAATTAATTCAGTCAGTAAGGAATTAAATCAGGCCGTACGGAATTAATTCATTCCGTAAGTAATTAATTCAGTCCGTAAGCAATTAATTCAGTAAGTAAGGAATTCAATCAATCCTAAAGAATTAATTCAGTCCGTAATGAATTAATTCAGTCCGTAAGGAATTAATTTAGTCCGTAAGGAATTAATTAAGTACGTAAGGAATTAATTCAGTCCGTAAGGAATTAATTAAGTCCGTAAGGAATTAATTCAGTCTGTAAGGAATTATTTCAGTCCGTAATTAATTAATTAAGTCCGTAAGTAATTAATTAATTCCTTAAGGAATTAATTCAGTCCGTAATGAAATAATTAAGTCCGTAAGGAATTAATTCAGTCCGTAAGGAATTAATTCAGTCCGTAAAGAATTAATTCAGGCAGTACGGAATTAATTCATTAGGTAAGGAATTAGTTCAGTCCGTAAGGAATTAATTCAGTCTGTAAGGAATTGTATCAGGCCGTAAAGAAATTAATTCATTCCGTAAGGAATTAATTCAGTCCGTAATTAATTAATTCAGTAAGAAAGGAATTCAGTCCATCCTAAAGAATTAATTCAGTCCGTAAGGAATTACTTCATTCCGTAAGGTATTAATTCAATCCGTAAGGAATTAATTCCGTCCGTAAGGAATTAGTTCAGTCCGTAAGGAATTAGTTCAGTCCGTAAGGAATTAATTCCGTCCGTAAGTAATTAATTCAGTCCGTAAGGAATTAATTTAGTCCTTAAGGAATTACTTCAGTCCGTAAGGAATTGATTCAGTCCGTAAGGAATTAATTCAGTCCGTAAGGAATTAATTCAGTCCGTAAGGAATTAATTCAGTCCGTAAGGAATTAATTAAGTAAGAAAGGAATTCAATCAATCCTAAAGAATTAATTCAGTCCTTAAGGAATTACATCAGGCCGTAAAGAAATTAATTCATTCCGTAAGGAATTAATTCTGTCCGTAAGGAATTAATTCAGTAAGAAAGGAATTCAATCAATCCGTAAGGAATTAATTCAGTCCGTAAGGAATTAATTCAGTCCGTAAGGAATTAATTAATTACGTAAGGAATTAATTCAGTCTGAAAGGAATTAATTAAGTACGTAAGGAATTAATTCAGTAAAAAAGGATTTCAATCAATCCTAAAGAATTAATTCAGTCCGTAAGGAATTATATCAAGCCGTAAAGAAATAAATTCATTCCGTAAGGAATTAATTCTGTCCGTAAGGAATTAATTCAGTAAGAAAGGAATTCAATCAATCCTAAAGAATTAATTCAGTCCGTAAGGAATTAATTCAGTCCGTAAGGAAATAATTAAGTACGTAAGGAATTAATTCAGTAAGTAAGGAATTCAATAAATCTTAAATAATTAATTCAGTCCGTAAGGAACTAATTCAGTACGTAAGGAATTAATTCAGTCCGTAAGGAATTAATTAAGTCCGTAAGGAATTAATTGAGTCCGTAAGGAATTAGTTAAGTCCGTATGGAATTAGTTCAGTCAGTAGGCATTTAATTCAGTCCGTAAGGAATTAATTAATTCCTTAAGGAATTAATTCAGTCCGTAATGAAATAATTAAGTCCGTAAGGAATTAATTCAGTCCGTAAGGAATTAATTCAGTCCGTAAAGAATTAATTCAGGCAGTACGGAATTAATTCATTAGGTAAGGAATTAGTTCAGTCCGTAAGGAATTAATTAAGTCCGTAAGGAATTAATTAAGTTCGTAAGGAATTAATCCAGTCCGTAAGGAATTAATTAAGTCCGTATGGAATTAATTGAGTCCGTAAGGAATTAGTTAAGTCCGTATGGAATTAGTTCAGTCCGTAAGCAATTAATTCAGTCCGTAAGGAATTAATTCAGTCCGTAAGGAATTTATTCAGTGATGTGATTCAGTCCGTAAGGAATTAATTCAGTCCATAAGGAATTAATTCAGTCTGTAAGTAATTAATTCATTCCTTAAGGAATTATTTCAGTCCGTAATGAAATAATTAAGTCCGTAAGGAATTAATTCAGTCCGTAAGGAATTAATTTAGTCCGTAAAGAATTAATTCAGGCAGTACGGAATTAATTCATTCCGTAAGGAATTAATTCAGTCCGAAAGGAATTAATTCAGTAAGTAAGGAATTCAATCAATCCTAAAGAATTAATTCAGTCCTTACGGAATTAATTCAGTCCGTAAAGAATTAATTCAGTTTGTAATGTATTAATTAAGTCCCTAATGAATTAATTCAGTCCGTAAGGAATTAATTCAGTCCGTAAGGAATTAATTCAGTACGTAAGGAATTAAATCAGTCTGTAAGGAATTGTATCATTTAAGGAATTGTATTAATTCAGTCCGTAAGGAATTAATTCAGTCCGTAAAGAATTAATTCAGGCAGTACGGAATTAATTCATTAGGTAAGGAATTAGTTCAGTCCGTAAGGAATTAATTCAGTCTGTAAGGAATTGTATCAGGCCGTAAAGAAATTAATTCATTCCGTAAGGAATTAATTCAGTCCGTAATTAATTAATTCAGTAAGAAAGGAATTCAGTCCATCCTAAAGAATTAATTCAATCCGTAAGGAATTAATTCAGTCCGTAAGGAATTAATTCAGTAAGTAAGGAATTCATTCAATCCTAAAGAATTAATTCAGTCCGTAAGGAATTAATTCAGTCCGTAAGGAATGAATTCAGTTTCTAATGGATTACTTAAGTACGTAATGAATTAATTCAGTCCGTAAGGAATTAATTCTGCAGGTAAGGAATGAATTCAGTTTCTAATGGATTAATTAAGTCCGTAATGAATTAATTCAGTCCGTAAGGAATGAATTCAGTTTCTAATATATTAATTAAGTCCGTAATGAATTGATTCAGTCCGTAAGGAATTAATTCAGTACGTAAGGAATTAATTCGTTCCGAAAGGAATTAACTAAATCGGTAAGGAATTAATTCACTAAGTAAGTAATTCAATCAATCCTAAGTAATTAATTCAGTCCGTAAGGAATTAATTAAGTAAGAAAGGAATTCAATCAATCCTAAAGAATTTATTCAGTCCGTAAGGAATTAATTCAGTATGTAAGGAATTAATTAAGTACGTAAGGAATTAATTCGGTAAGTAAGGAATTCAATAAATCCTAAAGAATTAATTCAGTCCGTAAGGAATTAATTCAGTCCGTAAGGAATTAATTCAGTCCGTAAGGAATTAATTCAGTCCGTAAGGAATTAATTCAGTCCGTAAGGAATTAATTCAGTCCGTAAGGAATTAATTCAATCCGTAAGGAATTAATTCAGTATGTAAGGAATTAATTCAGTCCGTAAGGAATTAATTCACTAAGAAAGGAATTCAATCAATCCTAAAGAATTAATTCAGTCCCTAAGGAATTAATTCAGTCCGTAAGGAATTAATTTAGTCCGTAAGGAATTAATTAAGTACGTAAGGAATTAATTTAGTCCGTAAGGAATTAATTAAGAAGGTAAGGAATTAATTCAGTAAGTAAGGAATTCAATCAATCCTAAAGAATTAATTCAATCCGTAAGGAATTAATTCAATCCGTAAGGAATTTATTAAATCCGTTAGGAATTAATTCAGTCCGTAAGGAATTAATTAATTACGTAAGGAATTAATTCAGTCTGAAAGGAATTAATTAAGTACGTAAGGAATTAATTCAGTAAAAAAGGATTTCAATCAATCCTAAAGAATTAATTCAGTCCGTAAGGAATTATATCAAGCCGTAAAGAAATAAATTCATTCCGTAAGGAATTAATTCTGTCCGTAAGGAATTAATTCAGTAAGAAAGGAATTCAATCAATCCTAAAGAATTAATTCAGTCCGTAAGGAATTAATTCAGTCCGTAAGGAAATAATTAAGTACGTAAGGAATTAATTCAGTAAGTAAGGAATTCAATAAATCTTAAATAATTAATTCAGTCCGTAAGGAACTAATTCAGTACGTAAGGAATTAATTCAGTCCGTAAGGAATTAATTAAGTCCGTAAGGAATTAATTGAGTCCGTAAGGAATTAGTTAAGTCCGTATGGAATTAGTTCAGTCAGTAGGCATTTAATTCAGTCCGTAAGGAATTAATTAATTCCTTAAGGAATTAATTCAGTCCGTAATGAAATAATTAAGTCCGTAAGGAATTAATTCAGTCCGTAAGGAATTAATTCAGTCCGTAAATTAATTCAGGAAGTACGGAATTAATTCATTAGGTAAGGAATTAGTTCAGTCCGTAAGGAATTAATTCAGTCTGTAAGGAATTGTATCAGGCCGTAAAGAAATTAATTCATTCCGTAAGGAATTAATTCAGTCCGTAATTAATTAATTCAGTAAGAAAGGAATTCAGTCCATCCTAAAGAATTAATTCAATCCGTAAGGAATTAATTCAGTCCGTAAGGAATTAATTCAGTAAGTAAGGAATTCATTCAATCCTAAAGAATTAATTCAGTCCGTAAGGAATTAATTCAGTCCGTAAGGAATGAATTCAGTTTCTAATGGATTACTTAAGTACGTAATGAATTAATTCAGTCCGTAAGGAATTAATTCTGCAGGTAAGGAATGAATTCAGTTTCTAATGGATTAATTAAGTCCGTAATGAATTAATTCAGTCCGTAAGGAATGAATTCAGTTTCTAATATATTAATTAAGTCCGTAATGAATTGATTCAGTCCGTAAGGAATTAATTCAGTACGTAAGGAATTAATTCGTTCCGAAAGGAATTAACTAAATCGGTAAGGAATTAATTCACTAAGTAAGTAATTCAATCAATCCTAAGTAATTAATTCAGTCCGTAAGGAATTAATTAAGTAAGAAAGGAATTCAATCAATCCTAAAGAATTTATTCAGTCCGTAAGGAATTAATTCAGTATGTAAGGAATTAATTAAGTACGTAAGGAATTAATTCGGTAAGTAAGGAATTCAATAAATCCTAAAGAATTAATTCAGTCCGTAAGGAATTAATTCAGTCCGTAAGGAATTAATTCAGTCCGTAAGGAATTAATTCAGTCCGTAAGGAATTAATTCAGTCCGTAAGGAATTAATTCAGTCCGTAAGGAATTAATTCAATCCGTAAGGAATTAATTCAGTATGTAAGGAATTAATTCAGTCCGTAAGGAATTAATTCACTAAGAAAGGAATTCAATCAATCCTAAAGAATTAATTCAGTCCCTAAGGAATTAATTCAGTCCGTAAGGAATTAATTTAGTCCGTAAGGAATTAATTAAGTACGTAAGGAATTAATTTAGTCCGTAAGGAATTAATTAAGTACGTAAGGAATTAATTCAGTAAGTAAGGAATTCAATCAATCCTAAAGAATTAATTCAATCCGTAAGGAATTAATTCAATCCGTAAGGAATTTATTAAATCCGTTAGGAATTAATTCAGTCCGTAAGGAATTAATTAATTACGTAAGGAATTAATTCAGTCTGAAAGGAATTAATTAAGTACGTAAGGAATTAATTCAGTAAAAAAGGATTTCAATCAATCCTAAAGAATTAATTCAGTCCGTAAGGAATTATATCAAGCCGTAAAGAAATAAATTCATTCCGTAAGGAATTAATTCTGTCCGTAAGGAATTAATTCAGTAAGAAAGGAATTCAATCAATCCTAAAGAATTAATTCAGTCCGTAAGGAATTAATTCAGTCCGTAAGGAAATAATTAAGTACGTAAGGAATTAATTCAGTAAGTAAGGAATTCAATAAATCTTAAATAATTAATTCAGTCCGTAAGGAACTAATTCAGTACGTAAGGAATTAATTCAGTCCGTAAGGAATTAATTAAGTCCGTAAGGAATTAATTGAGTCCGTAAGGAATTAGTTAAGTCCGTATGGAATTAGTTCAGTCAGTAGGCATTTAATTCAGTCCGTAAGGAATTAATTAATTCCTTAAGGAATTAATTCAGTCCGTAATGAAATAATTAAGTCCGTAAGGAATTAATTCAGTCCGTAAGGAATTAATTCAGTCCGTAAAGAATTAATTCAGGCAGTACGGAATTAATTCATTAGGTAAGGAATTAGTTCAGTCCGTAAGGAATTAATTAAGTCCGTAAGGAATTAATTAAGTTCGTAAGGAATTAATCCAGTCCGTAAGGAATTAATTAAGTCCGTATGGAATTAATTGAGTCCGTAAGGAATTAGTTAAGTCCGTATGGAATTAGTTCAGTCCGTAAGCAATTAATTCAGTCCGTAAGGAATTAATTCAGTCCGTAAGGAATTTATTCAGTGATGTGATTCAGTCCGTAAGGAATTAATTCAGTCCATAAGGAATTAATTCAGTCTGTAAGTAATTAATTCATTCCTTAAGGAATTATTTCAGTCCGTAATGAAATAATTAAGTCCGTAAGGAATTAATTCAGTCCGTAAGGAATTAATTTAGTCCGTAAAGAATTAATTCAGGCAGTACGGAATTAATTCATTCCGTAAGGAATTAATTCAGTCCGAAAGGAATTAATTCAGTAAGTAAGGAATTCAATCAATCCTAAAGAATTAATTCAGTCCTTACGGAATTAATTCAGTCCGTAAAGAATTAATTCAGTTTGTAATGTATTAATTAAGTCCCTAATGAATTAATTCAGTCCGTAAGGAATTAATTCAGTCCGTAAGGAATTAATTCAGTACGTAAGGAATTAAATCAGTCTGTAAGGAATTGTATCATTTAAGGAATTGTATTAATTCAGTCCGTAAGGAATTAATTCAGTCCGTAAAGAATTAATTCAGGCAGTACGGAATTAATTCATTAGGTAAGGAATTAGTTCAGTCCGTAAGGAATTAATTCAGTCTGTAAGGAATTGTATCAGGCCGTAAAGAAATTAATTCATTCCGTAAGGAATTAATTCAGTCCGTAATTAATTAATTCAGTAAGAAAGGAATTCAGTCCATCCTAAAGAATTAATTCAATCCGTAAGGAATTAATTCAGTCCGTAAGGAATTAATTCAGTAAGTAAGGAATTCATTCAATCCTAAAGAATTAATTCAGTCCGTAAGGAATTAATTCAGTCCGTAAGGAATGAATTCAGTTTCTAATGGATTACTTAAGTACGTAATGAATTAATTCAGTCCGTAAGGAATTAATTCTGCAGGTAAGGAATGAATTCAGTTTCTAATGGATTAATTAAGTCCGTAATGAATTAATTCAGTCCGTAAGGAATGAATTCAGTTTCTAATATATTAATTAAGTCCGTAATGAATTGATTCAGTCCGTAAGGAATTAATTCAGTACGTAAGGAATTAATTCGTTCCGAAAGGAATTAACTAAATCGGTAAGGAATTAATTCACTAAGTAAGTAATTCAATCAATCCTAAGTAATTAATTCAGTCCGTAAGGAATTAATTAAGTAAGAAAGGAATTCAATCAATCCTAAAGAATTTATTCAGTCCGTAAGGAATTAATTCAGTATGTAAGGAATTAATTAAGTACGTAAGGAATTAATTCGGTAAGTAAGGAATTCAATAAATCCTAAAGAATTAATTCAGTCCGTAAGGAATTAATTCAGTCCGTAAGGAATTAATTCAGTCCGTAAGGAATTAATTCAGTCCGTAAGGAATTAATTCAGTCCGTAAGGAATTAATTCAGTCCGTAAGGAATTAATTCAATCCGTAAGGAATTAATTCAGTATGTAAGGAATTAATTCAGTCCGTAAGGAATTAATTCACTAAGAAAGGAATTCAATCAATCCTAAAGAATTAATTCAGTCCCTAAGGAATTAATTCAGTCCGTAAGGAATTAATTTAGTCCGTAAGGAATTAATTAAGTACGTAAGGAATTAATTTAGTCCGTAAGGAATTAATTAAGTACGTAAGGAATTAATTCAGTAAGTAAGGAATTCAATCAATCCTAAAGAATTAATTCAATCCGTAAGGAATTAATTCAATCCGTAAGGAATTAATTCAATCCGTAAGGAATTAATTTAGTCCGTAAGGAATTAATCCATTCCGTAAGGAATTAATTCAGTCAGTAAGGAATTAAATCAGGCCGTACGGAATTAATTCAATCCGTAAATAATTAATTCAGTCCGTAAGCAATTAATTCAGTAAGTAAGGAATTCAATCAATCCTAAAGAATTAATTCAGTCCGTAATGAATTAATTCAGTCCGTAAGGAATTAATTTAGTCCGTAAGGAATTAATTAAGTACGTAAGGAATTAATTCAGTCCGTAAGGAATTAATTAAGTCCGTAAGGAATTAATTGAGTCCGTAAGGAATTAGTTAAGTCCGTATGGAATTAGTTCAGTCAGTAGGCAATTAATTCAGTCCGTAAGGAATTAATTCAGTCCATAAGGAATTAATTCAGTCTGTAAGGAATTATTTCAGTCCGTAATTAATTAATTAAGTCCGTAAGTAATTAATTAATTCCTTAAGGAATTAATTCAGTCCGTAATGAAATAATTCAGTCCGTAAAGAATTAATTCAGGCAGTACGGAATTAATTCATTAGGTAAGGAATTAGTTCAGTCCGTAAGGAATTAATTCAGTCTGTAAGGAATTGTATCAGGCCGTAAAGAAATTAATTCATTCCGTAAGGAATTAATTCAGTCCGTAATTAATTAATTCAGTAAGAAAGGAATTCAGTCCATCCTAAAGAATTAATTCAGTCCGTAAGGAATTACTTCATTCCGTAAGGTATTAATTCAATCCGTAAGGAATTAATTCAGTCCGTAAGGAATTAGTTCAGTCCGTAAGGAATTAGTTCAGTCCGTAAGGAATTAATTCCGTCCGTAAGTAATTAATTCAGTCCGTAAGGAATTAATTTAGTCCTTAAGGAATTACTTCAGTCCGTAAGGAATTAATTCAGTCCGTAAGGAATTAATTCAGTCCGTAAGGAATTAATTCAGTCCGTAAGGAATTAATTCAGTCCGTAAGGAATTAATTAAGTAAGAAAGGAATTCAATCAATCCTAAAGAATTAATTCAGTCCTTAAGGAATTACATCAGGCCGTAAAGAAATTAATTCATTCCGTAAGGAATTAATTCTGTCCGTAAGGAATTTATTCAGTAAGAAAGGAATTCAATCAATCCGTAAGGAATTAATTCAGTCCGTAAGGAATTAATTCAGTCCGTAAGGAATTAATTAATTACGTAAGGAATTAATTCAGTCTGAAAGGAATTAATTAAGTACGTAAGGCATTAATTCAGTAAAAAAGGATTTCAATCAATCCTAAAGAATTAATTCAGTCCGTAAGGAATTATATCAAGCCGTAAAGGAATAAATTCATTCCGTAAGGAATAAATTCTGTCCGTAAGGAATTAATTCAGTAAGAAAGGAATTCAATCAATCCTTAAGAATTAATTCAGTCCGTAAGGAATTAATTCAGTCCGTAAGGAAATAATTAAGTACGTAAGGAATTAATTCAGTAAGTAAGGAATTCAATAAATCCTAAATAATTAATTCAGTCCGTAAGGAACTAATTCAGTACGTAAGGAATTAATTCAGTCCGTAAGGAATTAATTAAGTCCGTAAGGAATTAATTGAGTCCGTAAGGAATTAGTTAAGTCCGTATGGAATTAGTTCAGTCAGTAGGCATTTAATTCAGTCCGTAAGGAATTAATTCATTCCTTAAGGAATTAATTCAGTCCGTAATGAAATAATTAAATCCTTAAGGAATTAATTCAGTCCGTAAGGAATTAATTCAGTCCGTAAAGAATTAATTCAGGCAGTACGGAATTAATTCATTAGGTAAGGAATTAGTTCAGTCCGTAAGGAATTAATTAAGTCCGTAAGGAATTAATTAAGTTCGTAAGGAATTAATCCAGTCCGTAAGGAATTAATTAAGTCCGTATGGAATTAATTGAGTCCGTAAGGAATTAGTTAAGTCCGTATGGAATTAGTTCAGTCCATAAGCAATTAATTCAGTCCGTAAGGAATTAATTCAGTCCGTAAGGAATTTATTCAGTGATGTGATTCAGTCCGTAAGGAATTAATTCAGTCCATAAGGAATTAATTCAGTCTGTAAGTAATTAATTCATTCCTTAAGGAATTATTTCAGTCCGTAATGAAATAATTAAGTCCGTAAGGAATTAATTCAGTCCGTAAGGAATTAATTTAGTCCGTAAAGAATTAATTCAGGCAGTACGGAATTAATTCATTCCGTAAGGAATTAATTCAGTCCGAAAGGAATTAATTCAGTAAGTAAGGAATTCAATCAATCCTAAAGAATTAATTCAGTCCTTAAGGAATTAATTCAGTCCGTAAAGAATTAATTCAGTTTGTAATGTATTAATTAAGTCCCTAATGAATTAATTCAGTCCGTAAGGAATTAATTCAGTCCGTAAGGAATTCATTCAGTACGTAAGGAATTAATTCAGTCTGTAAGGAATTGTATCAGGCCGTAAAGAAATTAATTCATTCCGTAAGGAATTAATTCAGTCCGTAATTAATTAATTCAGTAAGAAAGGAATTCAATCCATCCTAAAGAATTACTTCAGTCCGTAAGGAATTACTTCATTCCGTAAGGAATTAATTCAATCCGTAAGGAATTAATTCAGTCCGTAAGGAATTAGTTCAGTCCTTAAGGAATTAGTTCAGTCCGTAAGGAATTAATTCAGTCCGTAATTATTTAATTCAGTCCGTAAGGAATTAATTTAGTCATTAAGGAATTACTTCAGTCCGTAAGGAATTAATTCAGTCCGTAAGGAATTAATTCAGTCCGTAAGGAATTAATTAAGTACGTAAGGAATTAATTCAGTCTGAAAGGAATTAATTAAGTACGTAAGGAATTAACTCAGTCCGTAAAGAATTAATTCAGTCCGTAAGGAATTAATTCAGTCCGTAAGGAATTAATTCAGTAAGAAAGGAATTCAATCTATCCTAAAGAATTAATTCAGTCCGTAAGGAATTACATCAGGCCGTAAAGAAATTAATTCATTCCGTAAGGAATTAATTCTGTCCGTAAGGAATTAATTCAGTAAGAAAGGAATTCAATCAATCCGTAAGGAATTAATTCAGTTCGTAAGGAATTAATTCAGTCCGTAAGGAATTAATTAATTACGTAAGGAATTAATTCAGTCTGAAAGGAATTAATTAAGTACGTAAGGAATTAATTCAGTAAAAAAGGATTTCAATCAATCCTAAAGAATTAATTCAGTCCGTAAGGAATTATATCAAGCCGTAAAGAAATAAATTCATTCCGTAAGGAATTAATTCTGTCCGTAAGGAATTAATTCAGTAAGAAAGGAATTCAATCAATCCTAAAGAATTAATTCAGTCCGTAAGGAATTAATTCAGTCCGTAAGGAAATAATTAAGTACGTAAGGAATTAATTCAGTAAGTAAGGAATTCAATAAATCCTAAATAATTAATTCAGTCCGTAAGGAACTAATTCAGTACGTAAGGAATTAATTCAGTCCG
>JAKZAN010000317.1:0-55344 GCA_023053545.1 Lepidurus packardi
TGCAACTAGTAATCCTTGCCTCGCTGTGCTTCCACTGCACTCTAAATAAGATATACATCCCTAACGATACTCTCACAGTCGACTGCAATAATGGTCAGTCTAAGATTTCAGTCGATCTCTTGCGTGTCTATACATTACTCATCACCAACTCCCCTGAAGTCTTCCTCGATGGGAAGGATATCAATTCTTCACTCGCTGTAAAGGCTGGCGAACAGTCATGCCTCATGACTCATAACCGCACAGCCTGTAGTTTCAATAGTCTAGCCACAACAGTCTAATTAACATGTTCCGAAAAGAGTAACATGAAATACCATCTGCTTCTGGCTGTTCCTGAACTCCTACACGATCAGACTCAGGTGACGGCAACAGCAGTAGAAATCAATATTTCTGAAGGCCAATGGGGTGTTATCGGTCTCATCGCCTCCAAGAAAACTATCTACTAAGTAAGAGATAGTAAAAACAATGATTAAGAATGGATTAGAATCTTTTCTCATAGCAATTGCGTGAAAAAGATAACCCTCTTCGAAGAACACTTCAAGATCGCTGTCAGATACACTGCGGGTGAAATCTGCACTGTTGCTCTACATGGAGATACTGGTAAATGGTCTTTTTCGCCTTCTGCTCATAAACAGGAAAAAGGACTATCATTTGGAAAGTAGTTTATAGAGTATCTTGAGCCAGGGGTTTCGATGATATTCCCTTTGCTTCCTGCTGATTCTTTGGCTCTCTACATGACCATAGAGGATGATGACGAAACTGATTTATCTCAGATGCAAATCCAGTGCAACTTTAGAGGGGTCAACTAGACTCAAAAGTTCACTCTTGTCGACTACGAGAAAGGCTTAGATCCTTTCACAGCCCAGATTTTCACCCAAGGATCACCAAGTGAACTCAACCTAACGTCCAATATTGGTACTTTTGTGGTCTTTAATATCGAAAAACTAAATATGACAACGATCGGAGAAGATGAATATTACTACACAAATATCAAAGGAGAACATTCCGTCCTGCTGCGTCTCGATATTGATGATACTGAGCATAAGAATGTGCAGCTGATCAGTTCTAACCCTCAAGAGAGCAGCAATTTAAAGTACTTCTACGAGATCTGTCCGAATAAACAGTGCCAAAATCAGAATACGATGGAGTTCCGACCTGAGAAGTTCAATCCTAACTGTTCGGTTAGCTCTGAGCACACTTGTGATCTAAAGATAACGTTAAAGGGGAACACAAGTGCGCCGGTTGGTTTCCTATTCTACGTGGATGCCATGAAGACTACAATTAATTTAAACAAAGTCTATGAAGGAAACCTCCGAAAAGAGCAGGTACATCACTTCATGCTTCCCAAACAGGAGTTAGTAGCAGTTGCTGATAAGAACTTCTCAAAACTATTAAACGTAGAAATCACAGGAGGCTTCATATTTTTGACCTACCGTCCTGAGTGTAAAAGAATATCTTGCTGCGAATTTGAGGGTCTAGGAAATCTGGAAGTGCCCAATCAACAAGCAGATTTGTATGTGTTTGTGGAGGGAACAGCCCAATCCCACTATTCATTCATTATCAGCAATAACCAAGTGGGCAGTGGATCTTAGCTCAAAAAGGGAGTGCTGTCTGATGGTCAGTTAGCCCCGAACCAGGCAGCTCGTTACTATACCTTCACTGTCGATGAAAACCACAAAGGAGTCGAGGTCAATTGTATGGTGCCTCCTAATATGCTAAAACTTCTAGTAAACTATAAAACCAACACCTATCCCAGCTTCGAACAAAGCGATAGCTCTTCCAATGACTGTTATGTTTATATTTCTGCCTAATAGCTCCAAGGCAAAGACCTGAAAATAACCCTTATACGATTGAACGATGACGAGGTTCCTATCAAGTTCAAGATCGTCGCTGTCCAAGATAATACCCCTATCCGGCTACCATGGAATACACCTTTCTATGACTACTATCCCGCAAACAAGTCTCGACCTTTCCTATTTGTAGTTAACTCAGTCTTCTAAGAACTCTACTTTAAAATCGACATCTACGAGGAAATCAAGATGGGCGAAGTTGAAGTCCACATCGGAAACCTCTAGAAACACAACATCTTCGTCTATAGGCCCAGAGACAATCTGGAATCTTTCCTAATAAATATGACCATACTGGACAGTATTTGTGGAAAGGCTCCTGAAAAATGTTAGATCGTTATCAAAGTATACAACAAAGGTACGGTACCATTGGATATTTCAGTCATGTTCTGGAGCAGACAGGGGGTGGTTGAACTCTTCCCAGGTAACTACCTGAACTTCTAGACTGCTGCTCTAGAAGAATAATCGCATTTCTATATTCAAGTCCTGGATTCAACGCTTCCCGTCAACATATACTGTTATTCAACTGAAGTAGAAGTTGAGATGCTGACTGAGCTGTATACGCCTTCCACTTCTCCTTTAGAGGGATGGCCCTTCCCCAAGTTTGAGCAAGTTACTAATAACATCAGCTATGCTTTTACGTCCTATGTCTACTACTCCACTGAGTAACTGGTTGCAGAATTCGTCGATAAGCCAGGCGTCATTCTAGTCACTATCAGAGACAGGTCTAAATTTAAATTAGACAACTCCACGCAGTAGAAAAATGCTCGATTTACCACTAGAGGTTCTTTACAGATACTCTATTCTTCACTTCATGCGGAAATGCATATCGATGACAGATCCCAATTCATTGTCCAGAAGAGGGAAACCATGAGTCTTTACTTCTCATTAACTAATCTTCTGGGACTTGATAATGATCCCTAGAGAAAACTATATCTGCACCTCACGACCATCGTGGGCAGTGCAAGCCTCAAATACTAAGTCTACCAGAACGATGTCTTAAGAGTAGAATCCCCCAGCACCAACTCATCTTTGCTGCTGATTCCCATCAGCTCAATCAAGTAGAAACTGGGTAATGCTGCAACTTATAACGACTTCACACTCGTGTTTATGATAACTGGGGAGTAAGAATTCAATGATTTGATTGCTACGGTATCCTCGACTGACTCTTAGTTCAGAGAACTGACTCTTGGTGTTCCCGAAGAGTTCTATGTCGAACCCAACAAAGCCATTATTTTCGAGTTCATAGATTTCTACTCTGATACTTTTATGATCAAGATCAACAGAGACTAAGGACTCCCTCGATACAGTTTCCGCTCCTGCAAACCGACAGATGATCAAACGTAGTGCATCAAATCTCTTAACCACACATATTTCACTGATACAAACAATAGTCTGGTGCTCCTCGGTCGGTCTCATGAGTTGGAAATCACCAAAAAGAGTGCAGCTTACTGCCTTGGATGTAGATATTACATTGCGCTTTATGCTGAACCTCAAAGCAGCATCCAAGGATCAGTGACAGTTCTCAGGGCTGGCCAGGCTTCAGTACTTCTAGAAGGTAAGCCTGTAACTACTCAGGTATATGCTGCAAAAACTGATGCCTACTCTATCATCCTGCCAGCCGATGCTAATTTCACAGTCACACTTATCCCACACAATTCGGATCTAGCTATAGAAGTCGCAGAGGAAGAGACCCACAACTTGCTGTTAAAAATTACAACATAGAAAGATACGATTGAGAGGACTTTTAACTCCACCTCAGCAATCAGACTTATCACTATAAGAGTGACAACAGTGGCGAGTGCTAGTGCTATGTATACTTTGGGAGTAACTTTTAACTCTAAACCTCTAAGTTTGTCCGATGGTGTTCCTCTTCACATTCAGCGTCCTTCAGGACAAATATCATCCTTCACTTACTAACCTCTCTAAGACTCCTATTTGATAATTGTTCCTAACTCCACGCTGCTGGGCTAAGTTGTATGTGAAATCCCCATCAAATCCCCTGAACTAATGACTTCCGTGAGCAACTCAGCTGTAACAGCCAATACCCCTATTTCTACCAAAATATCCTCTTAGAATAACTTGGTATCCTCCTACATTTCAATCCACTTGAAGAAGAGTGTCTGTGATAAGTATAGTGTGGTGTTTTCTAACAAAGAAAGTGTAGATTTTACCATCGTCATAAATGGTGAAGACATGCTGATGCTTCCATTCGGAATGAGCCTTCCTTCTACAGTCAACCCTGATAAATGCCAGATGTATGAAATTCCTCTGAATCAGAGGACTAAGTTGGAGTTCTTATTCCGGTTCTGTAACAACGCTGAGGGTGAAATTGGGTTTGCGCTTTCCAAAAAAGATTTGGAAACTCAGAACTACTATGACTCTGTCGCAGTATCTGGAGACGAACCTCTATTAGTTTTTGAGAAGACATTCCCTGCAGGCATCATCTACTTCGAAGTCCACGCCAAGAAATCTCAACTTACCTATTCTGTCGAAGTTCATCCTATCACTACACAAAGGAATAACATCACGAAATCGGTCAAGACTTAACTTAATGATAGCTTCTTGGAGGTAGAATGGGTAGAAGCAGCCAATGGTAGTCAGGTCTATACCATTAACTTTATGCCGTTAGTGGTCTAGGGGAGCAGCAAGTACAATCTGTCCTATATACTGATTGAAAGTGACAAGAGGAATACTCTGAAGAAGCTCACACGCTGTATGGGGTACTTTGTGGATTACAAGGAGGCTCATCACTCGGTTGTCAACCAACAGCTGTTGTAACCCATCCCAAATGCCAAAAAAATTGGTGGTTTGAGTGCCAGATATGTGTCTAAGATGAAGCAGTCTTTTGTCACAATAATAGTGAAGAGTACTCCTATTTTCCCTAGTGACTTCGTTGCTCCAAGCTATGAGATAGTCGAGTTATCAGATAGCCTGGGCCCGCACATCATCGAGAAGATGATGGTCAAGATATTGAGATAGTTCTAAAACTGGACTGGCATTGAGGATGAAAACACTCTGAATATGTTGCTGTTCCTCAGCGCATTTTCAGTAAATTTGGTGGTGATGGGCAGTTGTTGCTGTCTGTGTGCGACATTCTGCAGGAAGACAGTTGTTTACGAAAGAGTACCGACTCCAGGAATGGTGGGCATGGCTGCTTCTCAAAACTCTCTAGACATGCTGGAATAGTCGCAATAGACCAAAAAAACAGATAATCCAGGACTCGAATTACCTTGAAACTGTATATGTATACGTGAAATTATCTGCTGTCATTATCAACAGAATTTGTCAATAGAGAACATACAGGTATAGTGTAAATAAATACAAGCATTAGGTGGTGATCACTTTTTGATGAAGGAGAAATAAAAGAAAAAAGAAGAAGCAGTCACTTGTGTTTTTTTTAATTCGTTTTGCTGATCCATCCCCTGAGTCTCAGAGTTTAGATTATCCCTGACTTATGTCGCTATATGCTATTAAAAGAATGTCGCTGCCGACCGCTTATCTCTCACCCGTCCATCAGTTCCTCACTCCTGATCTCAATTCACCCCAAACCCCCCTTTCATGCAAACCCAAAAAATCTGAATAACTCAATCCAACAATATATCTAGCAATCATCTATCTGCCTTTAATCAAACAAATGTGGATCCAAAAAATAACCCTCTGATCACTATTTCAATACAGACGTAGATTTCATCAGCTCTTCTTCCTTCATTATACGTTTCTGGATCTTGTCCAGGATAGTTCTCTTTTCCTGTTCCTCTTTACGGTTGCGGCGGAAAGTGACAGTGATCACACTGCCAGGCTCCACATCCTTGGGCAGCAGGTAGTTGTAGACCTGCATGGTGTTGAACTCATCATCGAAGAGGGTAGCCACGGAGTTCTCGATGTTGCCGAGAGTGAACTCGTAGACTTTCTATTACTATTTGGAGATGGAGGATGGTTAGACTTCGACTGGAGGCTGTTGCTTATCTTTTTTGAACATTTTGTTATATCAAACCCAAAAACAAAAAAAATATAATAAATTAAAAAAAATACGAGATCTGATGAATGTTTAATTGTCTGTGTGTATATAGTGAATAGGATTTCATGAGTGTCAAACACTAACTCGAAATAAAGTGTGTGTCTTTTTTTATTATATTTTAGGGTGATTAACTCATTGCGGATATATAAAAGAATATTGAATATGCATGAGACAGGCATCTATTATTTATTCATCCCCCCTTTAGAGGAGCAAAAGTTGTGAGTCAAGCGGGTATCTTCATTCCGATTCCCTCGATCTCCAATATTTCTTCATTGTGGCTCATTTTTAGGCCAGGAATGAACTGTTTCAAAACGTACAGCATGCTCTGAGTGTGCAGGGTCTGATGCTTTCCGATCCTTACTCGTGACACCCCTTCCGCCAGAGCCATGAATATAATGAGCTGGTCTTGGTGGAACTCATCCAAACATGTAGATCCTCTTATTTCTTGTCTGACCATCTTGATTATCGACTCCTCGGTAGCTGGTTCTCCCACTTTGCTGCAGTCCAGAATTGTCCGGTTTTCTTCGTCCTTGAGCAGACACCCGATACCATAGTTATCTGTCTTGCACCCGTTCGCCACTTAAACCTAGAACTCAATATCTACCATTTTTTATTATCCGTGGGTCTCTCGAACTTGGTGTTTGATTGCTTTTTTGATATCATTGTGGCCTTCTGGGAGAGGTCCTTTCTTCTTCATGTAGTATGTGATGTTTGCTGTGGTCGTGGCGACTACATCGGTGAGGATCATGGGTTTGATAGTAGTGCCCCCACAGAATACTGTATACTTGATGAAGCCTCCGCCTCTGGGATAGTAACCTTTCTTGAAATCATTGATTTCTAGAGTGATGCCCATCTTTAGAAGCAAGGGAATAAGTCCTTCCATGATACTCTTGAGACAAGGACTCTTACTAACATCAGTACCTCCTTCTACAGTCAGCATAGATCTGTTGCCGATGAACAGAGCAACAGGAATAAGGCATTGCAACATAAGAGTGCAGCTAGAACTAGTATTCGAAGATATCTTGGCTATTTTCGGAGGCTGGGGAGTTTCGATGGTGAGAGAATCAGTGCCAACAATGGGTAGTTTATCGAGGAAGGGTGCCAAGATCGAGCGAAGCTGGTTGTTGATGCCGGGATTTGGCCTGTTTTTTCTGATGGAATGGATGCGGAATCCTTTTTTGAGGATAACGGATAGAGCTAGGCAGGTCCTGAAAATCTGTCCACCTCCTTCGTAGAGACTACCATCAATAGTGACTAAGTCGTTCTCCATGGTTCACTTGTAAAGAAAAAAAGGGGGGAGAGTAGCAACACTAATATTTGTTTTTTATTGTTTATTGATTACACTCTTTATATTAGATTAGGGAAAACTGTTAAATATCTGAGCTTTCGAGCGGTAATTAATAAAAGATATATTACTATCATCATAGGCAAATAAATAAAAGTTAGATGGTTGGAACTTCGTCAATATTTTTTACGATTGCGACGCACCAGCAAATACCACCCATCAAACACTCGAGTTACTATTCTCTTCCTTCTTTAACCGTGGATTGTCAGTTCTAGGATCTACTCTGCGTTGCGCATAGCTGCATTCTATAGCTGGTTGATCTTTAGACCTTCTACCACCCTCTATTTTATTATGAGTCTTCTTCTCTCAATGAAACTCATGACTCTACGAAAACAGCTAAGCTATTATACTAGAATCTTGGCTTGTTCTGATGATATCCTTTGCACGAGTCTTTCAACAATATATCTCATGGTGTTTATACTAGCCGTTATCTATGCTTGCTATTTGCTGGAGGATAGACTCATATTGAATTTAACCCAAAGCTATCGCTCTGCTGTCGACATTGCCGCTACTTCTAGGGCTTCGTAAAATCTGCGGATCGGGATATAGTTAGAGTTTCGGCTGTAGGCTTTCCCATCAGAAGATCTGTATTGACAAATGATAACATTTGGATTATGGAGCACAAGTTATTATTCAGGGCTGAGGACGAGAATACACCAGAGAGTCGGGTCTGCGAGGAGTGTATTGTAGGTGATGTACTCGATCGTGGTTTATTGCCAAGCATGTCTCAGTCTGATCTCGAACTATTTATTCGGAGTCGAGATGGTCTAGGTTTTGAGAAAGCATATGGGAGACTCAGGAGAGAGGGAGCACAGCTAGTCGATAGATTCGGGATTGAGGAGGAAGGTATCGGATATGACAAGTCTGGGTGATATTTTCCGAGGACCAGAAGATGCCATCCGATATATGTATGTATATATAAAAATAGCTTAAACCTGTGCACTTTAACATAAAGGTTAGTTTGGGTGTGTGTGCGTGGATATTTGATTTTGAATTTACCAAATTACAAACAACTAATCAATTAAGATTTTTAAGTATAGTGAAAATATGTGAGGAGTCAATAAAAAAAAAGGAAAGTAACAATAAAACCTGGCAGAGTAACCATACATTGCACTATCATAATTGATATCAGGGAGGGAAGGAGTAGTTGTAGCGTCTAAGGATGACAACTCCCCCTCACGCATTGCTCAGAGTATGTGCTTGTTTGATTTTCAGGATGATCCTGTCGAAATGCCCAGATATGGGTTCTTTGCTGTGCAGTTCCGAAATATCGAGAATGCATTTCAGCAGCAACTCGATGTTCTTCCGACTGATGCCTTTGCTATGGTCGCCCTACATCAAGGCCCAAAGGATTTCCAGGTGTTTGTCTGTTGGTTATTTGATTCCGAAGTCTGTCGCGATGGTTATGCAGATCTATGTGTTAGGTGGGGGTTAGGGGGAGAGAGTACTTTATTGAAGATGGACTGGGTGACAGGTTCGCCAACGACCTGAAGAAGGGAGTCGATCATCTTCTGCAATTCCTGAGGGTTATCGAAAAACCTAGCAAGATGACACGACATCCAAAAGAAATCAATGACAATGTGTATAATAATAACAATAAAATAAGGGTAACCGGAGAGAAGAAATCTTGAAACAAAAAACAAAAAAGGAATAGAAATATCCCTAATATCGAACAATCCTTATCACTATTATTATTGCATTTTTACATGATGTATCTATTCTTTAACAATCATCTCAAAAGTTATGTAAGTATCCCATCTTCTTCTTCTTCTTCTTTTTTCTTCAGTCCAGGTTAATGAAAAATGCAAAAAATATATTTGATTTGATTTGATTTGTTGGTTATTGTAAAAAATATACATACAATGGAACATCACACAATATATCTCCAAATTAATATATAGTTTAGTCGTCGCCTCTCTCTTTCTCTCTCTCGTTTAGGATTAGTATATAGTCTAGCTTTTTTGTCTGAGTTATTTATTCACTCTTTTATAGATTGCTTATTATTGCCAAGGGAGATAGATCGATCCACGATTTATTCCTTAATGTATCACTCTCTCTCCCTCTCTCTTTCTCTATCTTCTCTTTTCTTAGAATATAGATATTGTATTAAAAAAAGAGACACCAAAGAGAGAGAGAGATAGAGAGAGAGTTATTTTAAAAATATCGGTGTTCCTCTCTCAGTGTTTAGTGATAGCACCCTTAATCTACCCTACAGCAGTCTACGAAGCCCTAACTAGTCCAGATTCTCTTATTCGAAGTCCAGCCTTATTTGTCTGGCTTATCCTCTCATTTGATTATTGTACTTCTCAATCTGCTCGCACTTCTGCTGCAGATAGGGGTGTTCGAGTGCTTAGCTACAGCTCAGTCTCTTTCGTGGATCAAATTCGAGGAGTTTCTGCAGAAAATCGATGGCTAGCGGTGGGGCGTTTTTAAATCTCTCCTGGAGGTTGCATTTGGGACGGGTACCAAACGATCGCACATATTCAAGAGCCCAGGGCTCCAAGATCCAGGTGAGCTCATCTTAGCTCGGTGTTCCAATGATGTCGAAGATATTACTCAGCTGCTCTTTGCGTTGAGCCTCAAACGACTACTTGTTATCAACGTTCGGACCGTGTTCTTCATTTCTCTATTCTGAGTGAGGCGAAGAATTACTGCATCCGCTGAAGAGGGGCCGCTTTTTAGCATCGTTCGGGGATTCCAGAAGATCGAGGAGCTAAGCGAAGATACAACCCAGTGACCAGATATCGATAGCATAGGTATAGTTTTGCAGAAGGATCACTTCTGGAGCACGGTACCACCTGGTCATGATACTGTAAGAAATTTGTCTTGATAAGTAGCCTTTCGTGTTCACCTCATACAAGGCAGAAGGAGAGTTTTATGCGCTTTTGCTTAAACTGACCCTTTTGGTTCGATTCTAACGTTTGAGCATGGGTCGTTTAGGAGTGACAGACAGACTAGGGGCAGAGGATGCTGGGGCTCCGGTGGAGGTAGAGGTCTTACTGGATTCAACCCCAAGGGACTTTTATGATTATTTTATCTAAGGCCTCACCTCGGTATTGAGGCATTGCTCAGGAAGCAAAATATCGATGCCTTTGGGAATGACAACAGACTCGGGGGGTGTGAAAATCATGTCAGGCTCGAGGATAGCTTCAGACTTCAGTTCATACCACGGTTTCTAGACACCCTTGGTACTCCTGGATAACCCGAAGTCGCAGATCTTGATGGTTTTGTCCAGATTGATCAGGATATTGGACGGTTTCAGATCTCGATGCATGATACAGCTTTTGTGGAGGTAGTGCAGTCTGAATCAGATAGAGGAGGTGATAAGGGTTATAGAAAAGTGGATCAGGTACCCGTGCACGATTTGATAAGTGATGAATAGTATTTCCTCGGGCTGGAGAGTGCGATTGATCTTGGCCATGGTTTTGCGGAGATCACTCTGGCAGTACTCCGTGACGATGTAGAGTTCGTTGAAGGTGTCTTCGTCTCTGGGGGGCAGGACCTCTATTATTTTGACGAGACTCTGGTGGTCGAGCCTGCCGAGCAATGAGATCTCGCGGAGGTATCTCTTGGCATTGGCGAGGTTGTTGAAGAGGTGTTGTATCTTTTTAATGGCGACCTAGGTTAAACAGTAAAGAAATGAAATAAGAGCGTTATTGATAAAAAATTGTAAGAAAAAAGGTGATGGATGAGTCATTGCTGGAAAATGGAGATATATATATATCTGGATATTTGATTTGTGGAATAATTATATTGATGATGATTGGAGTTGTAAAGATATCTATGTCGTGTGTAGAAGTGTAGATGGATATATCTGATTTTAGTAAAAGAGGGGGGGTGCCAGGGAATATTATGATGTGGGTATATTAGAAATCATAGTAGTTAGGCATGGTGTGATTGGCTATGATAATGCATCGTTAGATAGATTGATATGCTGTGTCTCGGAAATGGCTAATTATTGTCATGGGATATGGTTTGCACAGGGATTTTATGAGCAAGAAATCGGGAAAAAAAGATAATCGTCGAGTGTGGAAAGCGCAACAACAATATATGATGTCTTCGAAGATCGACAGCTACGGCAGGAATGTACGTATGTATATTATTTTTAAGTTTTAGTGTTTATCCTCCAAATCCTCTGCCTGCCCGATTGCATTGTGTGTGAAAAATATATTGTATTTTTTATGAGTTTTTTTCCAGTTTTGCTGTTATTTTTTTTTTATAGTTGTTGTGGTTTTTAGATGGATTGTTATATTATTATTATTTTTTCCTGATTGTTTGTTGTCTTGAGACATCCATTTTCCATTAGGTGTTAGGAGAGAGAGAGAGAGAGAGAGGGTTATAATTTGAGATCTTTCTGGTTAGATGTTCAAAAATCCATGAAAAAAAGTGTAAACAAAACAAATACAACTGATATTTTTCTTCGGTATAAACTCAACCCAGCCACAAATCTCACATCTCAAACACAACTCCCAATCTGAGGGCACACCCAACATACCAAACAAAACAGTGCATACATTTTATCTACTGCTGGTTACTCACAAAAAATAACACACAATATCTCACAAGAGAGAAAGAGAAGAGAGAAAAAAAAGGAATGATAGTTATTATTATTATTGTTATTTTTAATATATTTTTTATTGATTACTATTTCGACATGGGAGGGTGGGGAGGAGTGACGGGTGGCTCTGGCGACCACACCGTACGACCCCGTGCCGACGAGTTTGTCCAGTTGGTAGTGCTGAGGGAGTGCGGCCTGGGAGAAGTGGAACTGAAGGGGTCCGATGATCGCAATGTTGTGACTCGGTACTTCCATCATCACCTACTCTATCGATATATTTATATATAAATGAATAATGTATATAATTATTATGAGTGCAGCTGATGAGTTATTATTATTATTATTATTTCCTTTTTTTTTCCTTTAAATTTCATTTCCTTTTTTTTTACTTATCTATTTAGGTATTCTTCATTTAAAATAATATAACACTCTTTCTCTCTGTCTCTCGATCCATCCTTTAACCCTGGCGACTATCAGCTATTTTTTTATAAATTTCGTATGTGTTCTTTGTAGATATGAATTTTAATTAAACAGCAACAACCCAACAACATTGCTATTTCGTAAAGGAGTCATAAGTAATTGATAACGTATTACTAAATATAAGGAAGGAGATACCTACTTATACACACACAATGCTTGGTCGATGCGGGTACCTTAGCTAATTTTGTTGCAGAGTACTGTCTATATATCTGACCTATATTTGTTTGTTATTTATTTTTTAGAAGTTAATAAGAAAAAAACAATAATTTTGATCGAAGTGAAAAGAAGAACACCAGAAGAAGAAGAAAATAATAGTAACAATAATAATAATTATAGGATACGACTTCCGACCGAACATAATACTCGAAAAACATATATCTCATGGGGGGATGGATAGTCTGATTGTTCAGAAAAGCCAGCACTATTGGATTGGTGTTGTGGAGCTTGAGCAGGGGTTGAGTTATAGCCGATGGACCAGGGGTATATGTATAGTACTGTGTTAGGTTCGGGGTTGGGGTTGGGGTTCATTCTGTGTTGTGTCCATTTGACAACAATTAGTCGCACTTCGGGAAACTACATATGTTTCCGTCAGCGTTGGAAGTTGTACTGCCAAACGAGTATGCGTCGGGTAAAAGAGATATCGCCTCAAAGCAAATTCATCCATTCAGATAGGGTTTGTTTCGTACCACAAAACTTCAAAATAACAATTGAACCCAAATGTTAGTTTATTTTTTTTTCTGCTCTCCGAATAGATAAAGTAGTATGATTGGATTATATTTTTTACTATCCAAAACCCCCTCATTTCTTTTTCCCTAATTTGCCAATAAAGGTATAAAATATAACTCAAAGACAGCTCAGAATTTTAGCAAAGATGGGAGGGGGGGTTTGTTCATCCTAAGACCACAATTACCCATTTTATAATCATAATATATATAATCATTATAGACTAGACCACGCAACATCACAATAATAAACCCTATATCGTCAATGGGCAAGGAACAACAAGTACAGCACTCCGAGGAGCACTCTGATGAGCCTCTCGACTTCACCAAAAAGCATCCCATCTTCGATGTCCACCTCGAAAAAAAAGGACCCGAGTGGTCTGAGATCGATGATCTGCGTGCTGAGTATATTGCTCAGAACGCCGGAAAACTCGCCTTCGATGTCCCCGTCCCCAAGAACATTCCAGGTATACTTCTTCGTAAAAACCATGCACAGGCCTGATCCCCCGCAACGGTCCCCTGCCCGCCACCCGCAGATGGTGGAGACCCTCTACAAGTTTCGAGCGCAACGGAGTGTTCAACTTGCATACTAAAACCCTGAACACCCGTATCGGATTCCCGTTCTTCTTCGTGTTCCTGCTGTACGGCTGGTACGGACACCCCATGCTGGGCAGGTACAACGAACTCTACGAGGACAACGGAGAGACCCACGATAACGTATATGACAAGCTGAACAGTCGCGTGCCTCCTTCCAGCAAGATCTGGCTCAGACCTGCATGAACAAAAAAAAACCATAGTCGTTCTACGATTGTTATATCAGGAAAATCAAAAAAAAAGAAATCAACGAATCAAAAAAAATAATTCCCCTAGCAACTAACAAAAGCTTTTTTTCTTTTTGTTTTAAAGGCAGTAGTTACTTTACAGATAATATGAATATTAGATTTTATCAAATAATCGTAGTCAAATCAAAAGAAGCAATAACAGTATTAATATTCAGTCTAATCGAATACAACGATAACGATATATATATTAGAGTGGTTGCAGAGATCAATCGAGTTATCGGCAATGCTAGATAATGATTGTAACACAAATAAAAGAGAGTTTGTTATTTAGTGTCAAGCAAATATCAACTCCTCCAACAACTTCTACACAATATAACATAGTATCCTAATTTTATCCATTTTTACCAACCTCTTCTAACAAAAATTAAAACTTTCAAACTTCTACTCATTACGACTACTACTACTACTACTGATGGTGATCATCCACTGTGATACCAGTGCCGGCTGTCCTTTCCTGTTCGAGTGCATCCAGCAGCAATGCATCCACTAGTCTATCATCCCTCCTTCTGGCTACACAATGTTCGTCTACATACTTCTCACTATCGGTATTGCTCTTGCTAATATTGGTGGCCTATCTGCGGGCATATTCAAAGTACCCATTTTCATGGATATGCTCGACTATACGGTTAGCGAGGCGACTACCCTCAGCTACCCGGTCGTCACTGGAGCCGCACTGGGTAATTTCCTGCAGCTGATACCCAAGAGACATCCTACCAAAGAAACCTCGCTGGTCGACTACAACATAGTATTGATATTGCTACCAAGTGTCATTTATGGGTCCACGCTGGGAGTGGTAGCAGTTAAACTTATCCCGCAACTCTACCAAGACATCATATTAATGATCACCTTTTCGATGTTCACAGTGTTCTTTTATCGGAATTGGAGAAACTTTAAGATTGATCAACAGTCAACTCAAAAAATAAAAATGGTTGAGTTGACCCAAAGGAGATCCTTGTTAGAGGTTGATTTTACTCATCGGGACACAGGTGGAATTGTGGTCGACGAAGGCTTTGGTCTCGGGAGAACGAGCCTGAATCGGAATAGTTTAATGCACTCAGAGCCTCCATCCTTCGAGGACACTTCTGAACTCAAACGTATTTTGGAGTACGAAAAGACCCACCATGTAAAAGATCTACTTTTGACTGTTCTAGTGTTCGGAGTGTTCTAAGTGGTGTCTAACCTCGTTCAGGGCAAGATCGTACACTTCAATATGTGCAGCACTCCTTTCTACATCGGCTTCCCCATCTTCACTCTCATGTATGTTGGGTATGTGATAGCCATTAAATACTTCACCAACTGGAAAATGGCTAAATACAAGCGTGTTCGCTATGACTACGATATTCCTCTCGATGACTTTGTGAACTACCTTATCCTTTTCGGCTGTAGCTTCGGAGGGGGGTTCATGCAGGGAGTTATTGGTATAGGTTCAGGCACATGCATGGTCACAGGTTTACTAACTATCGGGATAAACTAGAAGGTTGCGAGTGGCACTACAGGTTTTATCGTGCTCTTTGTTGGGCTGAGTTCTTTGATCGAAGCCGCAGCACAAGGGGAGTTGACGGCGGAATAGATTGGATGGTTCATGGGGCTTTCCTTCATTGTAGGGGGAACACTGACACTACTTCTGTACAAGTTCCTGGCAACACGGGCAGAAGCCACGAAGGTAGTGTTGCTGATCGTGACACTCCTGAGTCTGATGAGTGTGCTCGGGACGATCCCTAGCATAATCCTGACGAAGATACACTATGGCTGGGCCGAACTGCTTCGTCTGGCTCCCTTTTGTTGAGCATCTACTATTTGATTTGTCATATCATAAGAAATAGCATATTTTCCAATATATCTGTAACTCAACTTAATGTTTAAGGTTCGCACCTAACAAACTAGCCATAACAATTTATTTCGCATATATGTATATATATAAAGGTTGAACCCTACTTGATTATTCCTTTTTAATTCTTTTTTGTCTTTTTATCCTTACCTTTTTTTTAATCATTTTCATTTACAATTATTGTTTGATATACATACAATATTGTTTTATCATGTATATTAAAAAAATAATATATAGGTATCTCTAATTACAATAAAGTATATATATAATACATCTAAATACAAGAAGGAAGGAAGCAATGCATTGGTTCGACTTTGCCATCAGTACCTTTACTATACTTATAAGCCTGGCTGGACTCCTTCTCTTCATACTCCTTATCGTGCTCTATCGACTGTCTATACTCCATAGCCAGCGCACAGAAACTCTCAGACTCCTCGTTGAAGGTACAACATCAATAACAACTAATCCCCACTAGAACACCTGACTGCTCGAGCATCAACCCAACCTGACAGCCCCTAACAAAATAAATAAGCAGGGACCCAGCAAAATGTCTAATAGCCATTATCTGATTCATTGGCTGAGAAATAGGCAGCTAACAAGGAGCTACTGAAGAATGTATTCGCTTTGGAGGGCGAGGAAAATAACAAACCCCAACGCAAGAGAAAAGCCCATAAGCTCGAGACTCTTAAGACTGCGACAACTTTGTCGCAAGAGATTTGATCGTCGGACGTCTAATTGCTGTTAACTGGAACAACTAAATTAAAAATACTGTATAGGAAGAGTAATGGCGCATAGAAATACGATAATAATTATCCCCTGATACTGACAATCCAAACTTCGTATCCTAGAAGCAACACCTATCTATTCATTGAACTGAATTATTGTGGGATAGATAAATACCTTTTTACTATATTTGTAAACTAAACCCTAGTCAAGCCAGAATGCAGAGAGATAGTATGAGGAAGCGGGTGAATCAATGCTAGTATCAGAAGAATTATCGCATTCAAAGGGGTTTATTAGGCGAAGAAGAAGGAGTTGAGTATGGGAGGATAAGAGGAATAGGGCATGCTAGGGAGTACTACAACAATAAAGCTGTCTCTCTTACTAACTACTTTTGTAGTTACCATGGGTTTTCCTCTAGCCTCAGGTCCTGAATATTCCCCATAAGCCATTTGCCCATTAACTCGGATGGATCTTGGATACAATTGTTTCTCAGATCCAGTGACACCAGTTTGGGACAACTGACCTTGCTGAATGTCCCGATCTGGTTGCCTCGGAGAGACAGTACCTGGAGTTCAGGGAGCACGATGATAAATGGTGTTGAGTAGTTCATAAGGGAGTTTTCAAGGGAATGAGCAGAATAAGCGATTTCCGAAGTGCCATTCTAACTGTTACTATTATCAGAACCCCTATGCCAAAATTTAGCATGCTTGAGCAGGTTATTGTCCAGATAGACCTACTTGAGATGGGTTCCAAGCCGTATATGATCCTCCTCCAGTTAGTTACCATCCCGAGTGAGTATAATATTATCGATACAGTTATTGTTCAGGTAAACTGACTCCAGATGGTAGAGCCCGAGCAGAAAGTCGCAGTTGCTGATTTTGTTGTGTGAAGCATGCAAACTGATAATATCCGAGATACAGACAACTTCAAGGGATTAGAGGGAGTTGCTGTTGATGAATAGTTGTTTGATTTTTGGGCATTTCAGATTAGTTATTCGAACAATGTTGTTGTGGCTCAGATTGAGGAGTTACAGTTTGGGAAGATTGAGGTTAGTAAGCTGACCGGATATCTTGTTACAGCACAGATCCAGAAGTTGTAACTAGGAGAGATTATTCAGAAGGCACTAGGTTTGTAGGCACTCTATACAGTTGTTGTTTAAGTTTAATACTTTAAGGGTTATCAGTTTGGTCAGAATTTATGTAATTGACTCGATCTGGTTATGCTCCAATATAAGCTGTTCCAAGGCAGGCAGATTATTACTCATTTAGATGTTCTAACAACATATATGGGTGATCTGGTTATGGCTGGCATCCAGATATCGCAGAGCTGGCATAGAGGATAGTTCCAGAATCTTGAGAAGATTATGAGAAATATTCAACTCCTTCAGATTCTGAAAAGATGGTAGCTATCTTATGCGACTCTATTTCCTAATTTTACTGGAGAACTGTTGAGCCTTATTGAACCTCATGCTCGTTATTTTATTCTGTTTCAATTCCAGTTCTTCGAGGTGTTCTAACCCCATATCACTTATGAGCTGCATCGCTTCCTACAGCTGGTTATTCTTTAAGTTTATGATTCGGATAGAGTTCTTCATCTTGATATTTTCAAGGAATACATGTAATTCCCAGGTTTTCAATTTTAACTGGGCTAAGTCCAGGCTTGAAAATCCAATCTATTTATTGTATTTACATATGAGTCTCTCAATCATAAAGGATCTTTATTTTTTTAGGATGAGTTATTCGCCTATAGCACAGTCTATTACGAGCCAAGCAGGTGAAGGTATGTTTTAAAAGGGTGTCAAGGGTCTTGTGAGGTTGGGAGGCTGGCCGAGTTTTTTAGGACTCTATTGGGAATGCTCTTGGAGAACGATAACCTTTTCGCCTGCATTCTTAATCTCAGCAAGAATGTTCGCATGAGCAGTAGGTGTTTTGGAAGGGAATATGAATCTTGCGCCATGATTCCATGCCTACTTAAATGCTACTACTTTGTATTGATGCTTAGGGACAAACAAGAGGATAAATGACTGCTTATCAGCCAATTTAGCCAACCATGGAGAGAATACCGAGTAGAAAGAGACAACCTTGCCTGACTAAAGCAGCCTCCTGAAGATCACATAAGAGACATTCCCTTTTAAGCTAATGAAGACCACCAGACAATATTACCCTTTATCAAGATATTTAGACTGCAATTCTAGTTACAGGTTTTCTGGAGAGAGCCGTACATTTTGCTTGACCTTGAAGAATTTCTGCACCCAGTCCAGGTTACGATGGATAAAATCTAAGATCTGGATCTATCTGTAAGCCTGTGATGAGTTGCTAAGGATACACTGTCCACAGACTTTAAGTCCACAAGACTCGCAAGCGAATGAGTTCACGAAGTATCCTCTATTGGTATTAATTTGTTGGCACACATAGCAGATAATTCCACAGGATTGGCTTTCCGCATTTTCTTGCTTATAAGGTCTTAAGGCAACAGAAGTGCTGCAAAGACCACAGAACAGGCTGAGTGTTTTGGGATCTAGAAGTGTATCTCTCTTAATTAACGATAAATTATGTTTTGGTTTCATAGTTTTCCAGTAGTTCATCTCAGGTTCAAGGTGGTTGATGACTGTTCCTGATTAGATAAATGGACCAAAGGGGGATCTTTTGAGTTAATAAAGGAAGTGATTAAAGTGGTCTGTGATTTAATCGTCTTTCGCAGCGATCGCGAGTTGGACTTCACATATGAGATAGGTGTTATCATAGTTTATTTTCAGGTTTATCAGGACATCCTGGGTACCGGTGTTGAGTCTATTTTTTATACGGACCACCTAGAAATCAGAAGTCTGGGGTCCCATGCCTGTGGATTCAGCTAAGAGAGACTCGTAGATTTTAAGGATTTCTGTCTTGGAGGCTGAGCACTTGCAGCGAAGCAGATCAAATACACTAAAGGTCAGAAGATCAATAGTTTTTAGAGAACCTGTTTGGGTCTCCACTGAGTTTAGAGTCTAGATAAAGCGTGAGATCATGACTCCCAAGCATTGTGGTAGAGCCAGAGATATAAGATGTGAAAACCTACCAACAAGAACATCTTCATGTGAGAGTTCCCAAGGGTGCTCTGATTGCTCCACAATCCTACAAATATCAGTTACTAAAGTGTCTAAGTGTGTCCCTAAAGCCGTGAGAGCTGGTTAGATTATGTTCTGATTCTGTGTAGACAGCCATCTTACTAGCATATCCTTCTGCTCGCTGTCTAGCTTCGATGTCCTACGCATATTCAGAGGATCAGTCCGACACTTCATGGGAAATTTCCTATTGTGGATGTCTTCTTTAAAGTCTTTAAAGAAACTGCTCAGTTCCTCGAACCACTTAATGAGTACCCTCAAGGATTCAGGGTTGTGGACAACTATTTCTTCGTTATCAGTGATTTCCTAGGCTGTATAGAGTTGGGCGGAGTCTCTAAATTTCGAACCAATCAAGTAGTGTGCGTGTGGACCAGCGTGTTTTTCAAATATGTGTGCCATTTTGGTTCGGAACCATGGTAACATCCTGCGGGATTCCAGGATCAGGTTGTTGAGCAAACATTTGATGTCCGAAATATAGGATTTCCTGATACCCTTAAACAAGGGGTTTACAGATTCATTGGTTTGGTGGTTGTTTGTCCTGGAAAGTGCACTCAACTCCATATTTCTCAGAATATCAAAGGCTGGGTTTTTGTCCTGTTTGGTCTATACTACAAGCCTATTGAACTCTGGATCAAAGGTTTTGTCAAAAGACTGGGGGTATTTGGATAGAAGAAAAGACAACACTCGTAGCATCGAAGCAGTGATACTTTTGAAGTTTTTTGGAGATCCTACATTCTTATCCTTCCTGATCTGCGACAGGATCTAGAATACTTTGCTGATGAGTCTCCGACAGAATTGGACCTTCATGTCACGAAGACTCCATACCCTGGCCCGATACGAGTCGAAACACTATCTGGCTATGTTTCGAAAATGCAGGCCGATATCAGCACATATTTACTGTTATATCTGCTGAGGTAGAGGGGAATTAGGTAGGGTCGGAGTAGTCTGAGGTAGTGTGGGTTTATGATCTATTTTTGTGTCTAGGTACAAATTATGTAATTTCTGCAAACTAGGTTAGTGTGAATTAGTGCTTGGAGTGTGGTTGAGTGGTTCAAGGTTGAGGGACGTCTTCGGTCTTTTGATAGTCATAGGAGTATGATGATTACTATTTTTTTGTTGGAAAAAAGCCAGATGATTTGCTGTAAAAGATGAAACTCCAAAATAAAAAAAATTAAATCGTCGAAGTCAAAGTATCCTTTGGTATGCTGTTAATTACTGATGCTTTGATTTTTTTTAATGTGTTCAGACGATTCGCTCTTCTCCTCGTCAGTCTTAATACAACAAGACGAGGTGTGTACATTCTCCCATAAATAGTGTTTTAGAATTCAGGTCAGACTCCTACTGATAATCACTAAAATATTAACAACAACCATAATTTTGGGTTCATGGATAATTGTTTATGTCGAATCGGCTTTAAAAGAGAGATAGAGATAGAAGTCATAAACTAAGATATAAAAATAGGTACATGACTACTAGCCCATTCTAGCCCATAAAAAAGACAACCAATAGAAAAAATTAAATATTAATCGATGTTCCATGAGAGGGGGGTAATATCCCCCCATTATTTTTTCTATTCTTCTACTAAAGAATAAATTACCTAAAACTCCAACTATTTTACAACTTATTCTATTTCTTAGAACCCAGTACGCTACTCCGACTCTATATATATATACTACCCTACTGATATCCACATGAGTGAAACCATCAAGGTCGTAGTCAGAATCAGACCCATGAATACCAAGGAGACTGATCGTGGCTGCAAGTCCATCCTATTCCCTGATTAGCCCAATAATCAGATATCCATAGTCAAACCTGGTGAAGAAGACAATATTAAAGCATTTGCATTTGACTACGTCTTCCCGCATACTTCCGAACAGTCCCTCGTCTACGAGAAGTCTGCCTACAAACTGGTCGAAAATGTTATCGAAGGCTATAATGGCACTATCTTTGCCTATGGACAGACTGGGTGTGGAAAAACACATTCCATGGTTGGCAAGCTTGACATACCTCAACTGCACGGGATCATCCCCAGGACCTTCACGCACATCCTCAGTGTGGTGAGCGAGAGTGAGAAAAGTCAGAAGTCGTTCCTAATCAGCTGTTCTTTCATCGAAATCTATAATGAAGAAGTCCATGATCTGCTGGGCAAGGACATCAAGGCAAAACTGGATATCAAAGAGAGTCCCGACAAAGGTATTTACATCAAGGACCTTTCTCGAAACCCCGCCAAGACCTACGACGAACTCATGACGTTCATGAACATCGGTAACGGCAACAGATCTGTAGGGGAAACATTAATGAATAAGGATTCTTCTAGATCTCATTCAATCTTCATACTCAATATCGAAAGTGCGGAGAAAGTGGCCCAGGCTGACGACCGCATCGTTGCTGGCAAACTCAACCTTGTAGATCTCGCAGGTAGCGAAAGAATAAACAAGACTGGAGCAACGGGCGACCGTCTCAAAGAGGCACAGAAGATTAATCTATCGCTAAGTGCGCTGGGGAATGTTATCAGTGCGTTAGTCGATGGAAAATCCCAACATATCCCCTACAGAGACTCCAAGCTAACTCGACTGCTCCAGGATTCTTTGGGAGGTAACACAAAGACAGTCATGATCGCGAATTGTTCCCCGGCTGACTATAACTTTGACTAAACTTTATCCACTCTGCGTTATGCTAGCAGAGCCAAATTTATCAAGAACAAGCCAGTCATCAACGAAGACCCAAAGGATGCACTCATCAAGCAATATGCTGAGGAGATCAAGAAGCTCAAGCATTTACTGGAAAGCGGAGGTCCTTTACCTGCCCCAGAAATCAAATAGCATGGAGAGGCCAACCCAGATCAAGACATAATAAAGCAGAAGCTGGAGGAGAAATAGTCAGAATTGTAGAGGGAGAAGATGGAGAGGCTCAGACTCGAGGAAAAGATCAAGCAGATGGAACATCAAACAGTAATTGTCAAGGACATTCGTCTGGAAAAGGCAGAACTGGACCAACTACATATGGTGCGCAAACACATAATCGAAGAAGAGCTAGAAGTAGCAAGGAGCCAAAAGGAACTAGCGGACACGGGACATCTACACAAGAAGTCAGAAGAAGAAGAGTAGCTCCTGAACCAGAAGTTCAAATCAATGAATGAGCAACTGTAGAGTTACAAAAAGACAATCAAACAGCAAAGGGTCAAGACGAAGGCTTTAGAACAGTAACTCAAGGATATCAACGAAGAGAACTACCGGGACAAAGAGGGCTATTTGGAGGATCTGAGACTGACTTCCAAGTAGAATAAACTGTATCTAGGGTTGTTGAACATGCTGCTGACTGGCTAGTAGCTGGACACCCTGAAATGCGCAGCCGAATACTCATAGGAGAAGGAAGATTACAAAATCCCACCCTTCTACTTCAAATCCAAAAAACTGGTATTCCCCAAACTCACAGAAAACCAGGCTGCCGAAATGATAAACTGCCAAAAAGAGAACAGAGAGTTGTTGCTAGAGAAACAGCCCACGGGGTTGAGATATGCGCCATCACAACCACTGCTTGTGCCTAGCCAACAGAAATCCAATAAATCCCTGGTGAAGTCAGACGACGAGCAGTACAGTTTGAACAATATCATCAAAAATGCAAGACATGGAGACAACAAATCTAAAGCCAACCTACATCTACCGGACAGCAAACAAGTTGCGTTAGGGATCAGTCTGGAACCGATCGAACAGCGTGCAGTACGGGACGAGGGCACCACCTAGCCAAAAATGGTGCGCAAAGGCCAGCTATCTCCTCTGCACAAGTGATTTAGAGGGGTGTTGAGGTGAATCTGATTAATAAAATATTTGGGATGGACATTTATTCTAGCGACTCTCATTTATTTTCTGTCGTCCTCCTACATTGTTCCTAGCTGCTTGAACCCTACTTTAGCTTGTATTGACTATTTACTTTCTTCTTTGCTGTGTCTTTAACTGCGAGATCAGTTCATTTATTTTTCCAGCTATCGTAGTTCCTGCTCCAACTCATCGGCCTCTTCTTCTTCTTTCCTCTGCTTCAGTCGTTGCAGCAGCTTTATCTGTTACTATAGAATCGCATACTTCTCTTTGTAGGCATCCATCTTGGTTTTCATCCCTTTGATCAGATCCGATTTCTCCTTCAACCTATCAGCCAGGGTGTTCTTCTCCTGGACCAACTTATTCAATTCTGCAGTCCTATGCGTCAATTAGCTCCTCATCTCCCCAATCTGGTGCTTGAAGCTCAAACAGTTCTGTTCTAGCACTTATTTTTATATCTGCATGCTCTGGATAGTCATTTCGACTTCACTCACTCTATCCAGGAGGGATGTGATTTGTCTTTAGTGCTGCTGTTTGTCTTGGAGGGTTATGATGTTGTTGGCTAGATCTTCGTAGATTCGGTTGAGGTTGAGGTTCTGCTGAGCCCACTCCTGGAATAGGGTGATTAGCCGGTTTTAGACTTAGGGGGAGTGCGCATGGGCAGCGAAGGTTGTCTTGAGGAGTTTGTACTGAGTCTTGATGGTATGGTTGAGCTGGGAAAAGTGTTCCTTACTTACTTGGATCATGATAAACAATAACTTAAACTTTTTAAAAAATATCTAATTGAAACTAACTTTTTATGAAATCTGATACTTTTTTTATTGGTTTTGTTAAGAGTTGGAATTAAAATCCAAAGGAGTACAGATATACAGCCAACGAGAGAGAGAGAGAGAAAGACCTGAGTCGTTACACCCTCAAAATATGCCAAAATACAAAAGTCTTCAATATGTGACGCTCATCATGACACTGAATCAAAGGTTTACATGAGTATACCAGATACAAGATACATCCGATAAAAATCAGTCAACCAAACCTGTAGCTAAGGGGGCACAATAAACCGGTTTGCAATCTTTGGGCGGAGGGCCAAAGCAAGGACAGTCTTGTTGCGGATCTTGCGTGGCTTTCGCGATAGGCTTAGGTCTCTTAGTGCTTGATTTGGTCTTGATTCCAGAAGATAGAACCACAAGAAGTGCGATGAAGTAGGCGACGAAGATGAACAAACCCATATGTATGTTTTTTGCGGGACTCTTTGGAAAATAACTATAATACTATATAAAAAATGAATAATAACTCTAATAATTTATCAATCAACCCAAAAAATATAAGATAGTGGACACTGTATATATAAATATATATGTATTGGTTATTTCTCTCCTCAGATTCGGAAGTCAGTTTTGGCGAAGATCTGGTTGTAGAAAGACGGGATTACCTGTTTCTTGGAAAACTACACCATCCCCAGAAACTACAGGGTCGCGATCTGGAACTGGTACTACAGTAGACACAGCCCCGACTCTCCCATTGCTTCCCGATGCTCTTTCTCGTAGCCCTGGATCGTCACTCTGATTAGTTTGGACACAGGGTTCTTCTCGTCCAGTATCTGATTCACCAGGTTGTACACTATTTGGGGACGGATCCTCCCGTCGAAGTTGTAGTCACTCCATTTGTAGGTCGCCGCTTCACGTCTGATCGGGATAGTCTATATTTTAATAATTTGACTGAGAGCTTCTTCGAGCACGGCTTCTTTGCTTTTGACGGCTTTCGGAATGCTTAGCTGTGCCATCCTATCTTTCTTCTTGTTTTGGTTGTTACTCATCTAAGCAGTGGACTCGATGTTTTCAAAGTTCTTGGCGTATTTGCTGAAGGTTGGTTCCTGTTGGAGGAGACACGCCTGGATCCTATAGCATACTACTTCTGCCTTATCAGTGCCGTCAGTCGTCACTGCGCCGTAGGGGATCTTGAACTGGTACTTGTTATCCAGAGCGGTACGGATGATCTTCTCGTCGATTCTGAGATCGATCGCCCTGGAAGTCTCATACTTCTTAAAAATGAGGCGCAAGATTTTATCCAATGTCTATATATGAGGACAGTATTTAAATTCTGTTTTATGCAGAGCCAGTTTAGTCAGCAGATACTCCACCCGCCTCGCTGATTACATGAAGGAAATCGGGTAGTAGTCCAGGTCGGTGATGAGTTCCAACACTTGAGGTGGAAGGTAAGCCTTTAAGAACACGTTTTTAATGCAACTTAGCAAAAACCTGCAGAAAAGGACTTTATGGCTGTAAAGCTTAATGAAGCGGAAGTCTCCTGAATTGAGGTTGCAGTCCGACAGGTCATTGTGGGTGGGTATAATGACGTAGAAGAGGCCAGTGATGGATCGGTAGAATAGCCCGATATCCTTAGGACTCAGGCATGTTATCTTGTCCACGATGAAGATATTGATCTGCCCACTGCTGTGTTTGTTAGTGATATGCATTTTGAGGAGGATCTGGCGGATGTCGTCCTCAGCGATATAGTTGATCGTGAATTACTGGCCCAGGGTTTTCAGCTGTTCCTCGGTGGTGTTCAGAAACCGGGGCAGGTCGTACCTCTGGTTGAGGGCGAACTGAACTATGAATATTGCGCTATTTTTGTCCTCAACCTCGAGGTCGATGACTTGCTTGATTTCGATAGCCTTGGCATTGAGTTCCTTATCGAGGATTTCGAGTTTGATGACTTCAGTGCGATTGAGTATATCTTTGCGGTGGAGTGCTTTGTAGGGGTTCTATTTCTTAGGTTTGTATGTATTAGGGAAGGTGCGGAGGTGGGGGTTGAGTTATCTGAGTTCCATAACTTTTCTTGGATCGTTTTGAGAGTGTTGGTATATGTTTTAGGGAAGGGAGGGGGTTGGTATATATATGCTTTAGAGTTGCGATGGAGGGTTTTGTTGTTCAAAATACTGCAGTATAAATATATGTATTTGATTTTCAAAATGTATAATAACAATATGTATTTAAATTAATAGGTTGAGCAGGGTGGTGAATTGGGGGGAAAGAAAGAAAGAGAGAGAGATAATAAAAATATAAAAAAAGGGTTGTCCTTAAATAGTTTTCAATATTGTTTTCCTTATATTTTTGGGTTTGGGTCCTCTTAATATTGGCAGCACCCTGACTTCAATTTTATGCAAACACATATTAACCTTGGAGGGAAAGAACCTTTTTAATAATTGAGATACTAATTCTTTATATCCATTATTCGAACACTTCTTCCCAATCCTAAACTCCCTATAAAATAACTGTATAGATTTATATATTAACAAACAAAACCCCAATTGGAAAAACAACTGTAATTAACAAAACAAAAAAACACATCGATATTTCTGTCTACCCCCCCACCCCCCATTTTAATAGTCCAGCCAATATCGAAAAATTCTAATATATATATATTCCAATATAGAAAATTAGAAAAAACACAAATAGAAAAGATTACCTATACAATCCAGCATAACAAACAAACAGAAATATATATAGCCACATGTCCAAAACTGTCATTCTCCTGCTTGCACTCGTTGCTCTCTCCCAGTCTATCATCGTACCCCTCACAGCTCGTGAGGCCAGGTGTATGTACATCTTCAGCTATGGTGGAGATGAGACCGTCAAACTCGAAATGAACTTCCCTCCCATCCCCAACCGTCAGGACGGCGAGAACTACGAGATCGAAATGAAGAATACCAACACCAAAGAAAAGGAGGGCTATGACCACGTCACCAAGGGAGTCTACAAACATGAGCTCACCGTCGATACCAGTAACTCATCCTCATATCATCCTGATTCCCCTCGCTTCCTTTATAGATGTCATCTACGAAATATGTTTCCGCGCCAATGTTGCTCGGGATGTCGGTGTGCTCAGAGTTGAGTACAATGCCAATACGGAGTTCGCCTATTCGCATGAGTCTCTGAAGATCCCCGAACACTTGCTCAAGAGCCACGACCTCGAGAACACCTACCGACATGCCTACGAGATCAAATAGATCGGCAACAGATTCCTCGAAGTTCAGAAAAAGAGAGCGGAAGTGGAGTCCAGGAACTTCGAGGCAACCAAGAGCACCGGGGACAGCCTTGTAACCGTCTCAAGGATCGAACTGTTGATTGTAGTGGTGGCTGCAGCCTACCAACTCTTGGCCGTGAGAAAGTATCTGCAAAACAAGCAACTGCTCTGAGTGTAGACCTCTTTACTTCTCTTTTTTTAATAATAGGCCATTCATTATGTGTCGAAATATACTGCTTAATTTCTGTTTCATACACACATTTTTTAAAGTACTATTTAAAGGTTAAATATTTAAAGTGGAGGGGGTGTGGACAGTATTATGGTACTATTGTCTTAAGCAATCTTATTGTCTTAAGCAATCTCTGTAATGATATTTATACAGATCTGAACATCATCATAGTAAATTAGTCAGGATGTTATCCGGACTCAAAAACTTCCTGTCTCGTCCAAGCCAGGAAAACATAGAACTCCAGAAATATGATCGGATCACCTTCGAGATCAATATCGCTGAGAATATCCCTGAAATCAGTGAGGAAGCCAAGATCCTCTACGACCAGGACCGATAGCTCACTCCTGACCACCCACTCTACTACGAAATATTTAAGAAACCAGAACCTGCCCCTGACACTAAATAATACATCACCAAGCCGAATGACTCGCTTATCGGCATCGCCTTGAAACTTAACATCAGCGAAAACATACTCAAAGAGCTCAATGGTTTCGGTGGTGACAACCTATTCCCTAACATGGTAATCACATTATCTCTTGACATACTTATTGCTCCCGTCAATTATTCTCCCTACTTAAATCTCCTAGAAAATCAAAATCCCAGCCACTGCAGATTTAAGCTTACTGGAAGCCAACGAGCCGGCTCCCGAAAACACTCGGCCCAGGATCAGTGAGCTATTCCAAATCATGCACCAGACCAACTAGACATCCAAATACCTCGTTAGTTACTGTGCAGGAGGAGCAGGATCCATAAAAGGCACAATGACCCTCAACCCCTAATACATAATGTTCACTCCCATAATCGACGATCAAGGCAACCAGGCAATCTTTTCAGTAGAGAAGCTGCTCAAGTGGAATGCTATCATCGAGATAGAGGATGTGCAAGAAGTGTCGGCAATGGATATCCCGAGCATGTCAGGCTAAGAGACAGGCCCCAACGAACAACTCTCCTACACGCATATCGTACAGCTGCTGTTATACAGGGTGGGCAATCGAAGAATCGAGGAGAAGTTCAAAGACCGGCTAAAACAGCTAAAAATAGAGCAGAAATCGATCGCCTCAGTGAGTTTCAAGATGATCGGGTAGAACGAACAGGAGGAAATCAAGACCAAGAAGTAAATAGTCGATAAGATCCAGGAGATGATCCGCAAGTGCAAAGAAAGTCATAGCTCATCTCCCACAACTGCGAAGTCACAGGAAGACTTTATAGAAGAACAGCAACCTTCGAGACGGCGCAAAGGCAGTCTCAACTCCATCGTCAAGAAGGAAGTGCAGCCACAAGGACTTACCAATATCCCTTTCTTCGATATTCTCTATGAAAACATACTACCGCATCGGGAGAGCACAACTAATTAGGATGAGGAAAAGAAACTCATAGCCAGAAGACCTAGTTTGATTAGTATTAAGATGACCTCTGAATCTATGCTCCCTGAAGAGGCATTCCGTGAGTTAGCGAGCTATTTCCCCCTGCTTTATCAGCTGAGAGACTGGTCTCTTCTGTACAGCTGCATGCGTAACGGCACCTCTTTCAACACGATGATGCGTCTCGTCAAAGGCAAAGACCCTTTGTTATTGCTAGTGAAGGAGTACAAGGGCAATATATTTGGAGCCTTCCTTGTGGATCCTCTGGAAATGGGCAGAACTGGTCGTGGTGAGATGTTCATTTTTAAATACGAAACATTACCATTGGATTAGACGAAGACAGAGATATCCGAATCAGAGACCAAACCATATAAACTTGAGGTGTTCGTATGGACCGGCAAAAACGAATTCTTCTGTCATGCTGACTCTGATGGTTTGGGGATTGGGATGGGGGTGAAATTCGGAATATTTTTAAACAGCAACCTCGAAAAAGGCCAGTCAGGGGCTACGCAGACCTTCGGTAACACGAGTAGTTTGTCAAAGAACGAGAACTTCTAGATCGAGGATGTCTAAGTATGGTCACTGGATGATTCGGAGTCCTGATGGATAGGGTAATATGTACATCTCTAGTATCTATTAGGAATATCGTGTGTCGATAAATCTATATACCGGGATTGGTACCTTGGAGTATACATACATATATATACGTGTTGACACAAGCCATAACAGGGAAACCTAGTGGGCTTGTGAAAAAGCGGCACATTGATGTTATATCCTATCCTATATATACGTGTATCTCTAGTATTTTTACCCTATTAACTTATTATCTGAGAGTATATAGGATAACAATAGATCTCACATCCAAAATAACAATACATTATAACTCTGCGACTATTTGACGGTCTAGATATTAGAATATTCACAATAAGAAATCATCAGGGTTCTTGCTGGGCTTCACTTCCTCGCACCAGGTTGAAGTATGAGAAAAATAGAGCCAGTCTTGCCAGGCCGTGTTCTAGGTAGTCGAATCCTTCGCAAGGTCGGTACATCATCAGACTCCAGATGGCCCAGTAGTAGTTGCACAGGGCCAGGCACTTCAGAACCTAGTCATACAGACAATCCACCTCCTGATCAAGGTCCCCAGTCGTCAAAACATGCGTATTAGCCTCATTCACTTTCCACTACTTCTCAACATATCTATATATCCAGTAATAGACATAGCTCAGAAAATGATAAAAGGATGTTGTGATTACTTTTTGCAGACACTTCTCACGAAAGTTGGGTGAAGGACGCAGTTCCTCACGGATTCTGAAACAAGGATGCTGGGGCCATGTATAGTCGATGCAGGCCTCGTTCAGGAAGTTGGCGAGGTCGTAGGCTTTATAGTTGTAGCGGGCGTATTAATAGTCAATGAGTCTGAACTCCCCATTGGTTTTATTGACTAAAATATTGAGGTTATTCAAGTCGTTGTGGCACAGGCGGAGTGACTCCTTACGCCCTACCCTCAATACCCGACGGATCTCTTGGAGCATATCGGGTTTCATGAGGCCCTGGATCTAATTCACGGCCTTCATTTGCTCGACATTAAAGTGATGTAAGATTATCTTTTTCTTGGCATTGATGACGTAGCTGTCGCTCAACATATAATCCACCAGGGATTCGTCCCTAGCGATTTATTGGACTCTGATGTTGTGTAATTTCGTCATCAGGCCCATCATCTTCTAGATACCGATCTCAGATGCTAGGACGTGTCCCTCGGGATGGTAACTGTCGTCCAGAAACTCTTCGATGCGGTACTACTCGTTCACGAAGATGAGCTTGGGGCCCACCCGTACTTGACTGGCTTTTTCAAATACGATGTTTTATGTTTGTCGGTCCAGCAGGCCCTAGACATCGGAGAATTTGTGGAAGATGAGGGGTTTGAGAGCACAGCCTGGGGCAGAGACCCGATAGGTGATATTGGTGAGGCCAGAGAGTTTTTCGAAGGAGATTTCCTAGTTAGAGACTTGTTGCCAGGTATGTAGATGTTTTTTGATGATATCGACATATGTAGAAAACTGTTCCATGGAGTGCGGGATGACTAGGGATAGAATGTGTGGACAGACAGACAATGCCAGTGAAAAATCCTATTGCTGATCTATTGTAAACTATGGGACTGGTTGGATGTGCGTGTGTGTGTGTTGTGTGGTGTGTCTTTGGAGGGAGTATATATATATATTTAGCTAAGCAAATAACTATTTATATTTATATAGTTATCAGGAAAAAAAACAGAGATGTAGATGGAATAATCTTATACAATACTTATAAAACTCATGTGGAAATAAATATATAAACAAAAAACATAGGCATGTGTGTGTATGTATATATATAAGGGGTTAAAAGTGTGTGTGTTTCATTAATAATGTGTATTGTTCAGTTGCACATCGCAATGACGTTGATACGGCGTTTATGATGAGCGATAATGCGTATATACTTATAGGGGGTGTGGTACTCTGGGAAATATAAAGTATATTGACTATTTATCTTTGTCGGAAATTACTGTACTCTAGAGGGGAGGGGGGCGAGGGGGATCGTGTGTGTTTTTTGGATTAATATTCTTTATTTATGGTCGAATATTCAGGTTAAGAGTAAAGGCATACTGAAGTTAAGAATGGGGAGGAGATAATGCTCTGTTTGAACACTTGAGGGAAACCCCGGACAATTTGAGTAGCTATTTCCGACCAGTTCCCCTAACCTACAATCTTTCTTCATATCTCGTAAAAAATGACTGATTTCCTCTCATAAACAAAAAAAATCAACACACTCAATAAAGTTTTCCGCTTCCAATTTTGAATACCTAACACTAATTCAATTTCCCCCCTGTATCACTAACATTCCATTAACAAGTAACCCATAGTCCCACAAAGAATACAAACACAAACCTGTAGAACACAATATTGGTATATATATTTCTATTTCTTTCCCCCTCCTTTTTGCAATTTGTCATCAGTCAGCATTGCCAGGCTCGACTGCTTCCTCCTTGGCGACTACAGCACTCAGCAGCATTTACATCTTCTCGTCGACTACGGGTTGCGCGGCACCCAGTTCCTCACATTTGACAGCCATCCACTCCTGTAACAGTCTGTGGAGTTTGCGGTGTAGTAGTATTTTCTTGGCCCTTTTGAGTTCTTTGTCTTCTTCTTCGATCTTGGGTTCGCGGTCCATTCGATGAGGGTTGAATTATGGAAAAAGACAAGCAATTTGTGAGTTCTCGATAAATTGTGTGTGTGTGTTATTATGTGCAAGTGTCGATCTGCTCACTATTTGTATACCTCACAGTCACATACACACGCCTATTCAGTCCCAAAATAATAGGGGGAGGGAATATTGCTTTTACGACTGGAATAGGTTTTGCAAAAAATATATAGTTACATAGGCAATGCAATAGAATGGCCAAAAAAGTTAAATAGTCTGATTTGTTCAGTTTCCGGGGGAAGTCTATCCATGACAGTGTTGACTCCAAACTAGACCTCCCTTCTGTGAAAAACGATCATAGCAAAACCCCGAAGCAGGTCAGCTTCAGCCTTGCCCAAGAACTTACTCCGAATCCCAATAATCATCATCAACCCATTAAAATAACTGATAACAACCCTCCAATGTTCGGAAAATCCTCATCCTACTCTTCTGCGGATACTTCAAACCTTCCCAAGTACGAGTACCGTATTGACAAAATCAATGCTCTGCTCGGGAAACACGAGAACATCCATTCTAAAATAGTCAATCTTGATAAATAGCTGGAAGAGAATATCCGCAAAAGACAAGAACTCGAAGAGAGACTCAATCGGGAGAAATAGTTGACTCAACTCAATATGTCACGTGAGAATAGGAAGCTTGAAGCTACGATGAAAGTGGTGCAGTCACATGATCTGGATTATCAGGCTCAGAGACTTGCCCAGATCCATCAGGAAGCACAGTTTCAGCCACAATACTACGAACCCACCAAGACTCTTACATAAACAAAAGAGCGACCTAGTACCACTACGAAGCACTCAGGCAAAACGAACTAAACACTAGATACCAAGTAGCTCGTCTACTTAGCGAATAAGCTAACTTTTCCGTAACTACCCCCTTCGAAAGTCCTGGAATCCCTACATAAAAGGTTGGAGGTCCTCAACTCCAGGCACCATCATAGCGATATCCTCTATCTACTGATGATATCAAACTATCATCAAGACAAACATGCTACAGTTCTCAAGCTTCTCGACCAGATAATAGTATTCAAAAAATTCAATCCCTTGGCATTCTGGGTGGCTTCATAAAGTGCATTCACTATCGAAAACTATGACAAGTGCAACAAACTTGCAGATATCGCAATCAGTAGACTCGATTAAAAACTGTTACCTAGACTGTTATACATTAAGTCATTTAGTCTTGTGGAGTGTCTCAGATTCACTGAAGGACTTGTAATGTATAACCAGTTGATCGGCCTGAAGGAAAATGTAGCCTAATATCGGTTGCAGAGGGCCGTACTTTACAGCAAGATGGGTTTCCACGAGTATGCCGAACAAGACTTCAAAGCATATGTGCGTTTAAACCCAAGATGGTCTGAAGTGCTGAACAGCGAGTACAAAAACTAGAGAAACGAGATCAAACGAGAGAAACTGAGGTTTCTGTTGTCGAATCTGAAGCATGTGGCTAATTCGAAGCCATTCTGATGAACCATGCCAATCCTTTATCGACATTATTATCCATCTTTTTTTGTGACTACCATCATTCTTTAATACAATTTTGTTGATCGAAGGAAATCCAAAAAATATACTCGGAATATACTGTTTATATGGGACTATAATATGTATCTGAGAATAGATAAGAGTATAGATACTAAAATATAGAGATTATGCTAAGTAGATGAGATATGGGAGTCCAAGGTTGATTTTGAATGTCTATCCGATCTTCCACTCCAAAACACAAATCAAATGAGCAGAGTCTTCTAGTTTAAAGGAACTGACAATTTTATTGAAGTGACTTCATAAAAAATTTGAGAATTGTAAAAATAAAGAAATCAAATCAGGTCAAATAGTAAAATCCAGTGCCTAAAAACGATAAAACAGACCCAAATAATAAAAAAGACAAACTAATGATAATACTAGGGGGAGGGACGCTGCTTAAGATATTACAATACAGTTTTTGTAATTTCTTGACAAATATTGGTTTGCCTAGCAAACGTATAAAATTGAAAAACTATCCTTCTGTTATTAAAAAAACACATACATTATTTTTTGATATTTTTTGCTAAATAACAAACCAACACCTACTCACACAGACGAAACCGAAAAGCTGCCCTCCATGTCTAAGACTAAATTACTATTCCTAGTGACACTGCTCATCTCTACCATCGCCTCTGCATAGGTCTGTAAACCCAATTCTGCACTCCCCAATATCGAATCAGGTATACTCTCGAGATCTCAATAATGTTTTTCCCCCTTTTTTTCTGTTTTTATAGCCATCATTGAAGCAGCCCCTGAAGGTGCAAATCTGGCTCTAGTCGAAAGTCAGGTCAACTCGGCATATCTCTATCAACTCAGCCAGACTCTTAAGACCCCTCCTCAAGTCGCAATCGGTATCCCTTTATTCCCTCTAACCATCGTTACTGCCTTATCATGGCGCCACAGCTCTGACTAGTTTCGAGATCTACGCGTCTACTGCCTTCTCATTCGTGTTGCTACCAGTGAGGATCACGACTACTTCGATCGGCCTGGGTCTGAAATCCTTTTGGAACGGCACCAAATGGAATAAACTCAAATTCAGTTTAATGGCAGCCGCCAGACAAGATATTGAACTGGGAATCGTTATCTTCCAAAGTAATAAAAAAATGTCATAAATATTTGAAATTATGTGCTATTCTTTATATAGATTTCGCGGGAAGCTCCAACTACACCATTTCTATGGCTTTCAAAAAGGCCTTGGCCAACACTGAAGGAGCAGTACTAAGTGCATTCCTGGCAGGAGTTCAGCTATACAACGTTACTGAATCCCTCAACCTTCAGTTCAATAATTCCCAGCCCCTCAACAGCACCCATCAACCCCTGACGATATACACAACCTCCAATATCACCAGTCTCGCCCTATCCTATATCCTCTATAGTCCTTCGACTTCGAACTTCATCAGTTACGGTGGTTTCGTTAATATTGGAACTAGTGACTATCTCACTGGGTTCTCTCTTCTCAACTCTTTGAATGTCGTACAGAGTTTCCTCTTCGGATTGGTTTCTTTCAATTTTGCAGACACCAGAGGCGATACTTCAATCTATACAAACCTTAGCCCAGATTTTCTGCTTGGAGCCTGGCCGAACAAAAGAGTCGATAATCTCATCATCAGCTATCTTCTCATGGGTCCATCCCCTAGCACAGTATGTGCTGCTTGCCCAGGAAAACTGCCTTTCAATAATGAAGAGTGCAAGATAGCTTGCGGTGAATAAGATGTTTACTATGTCTATCCTGATGGAAGCTAGGGATGCATCGCTTGCAATGAAGAAGCCAACCAGATCAAGTCCGGAGACTCATGTGTATGCAAAGCTGGGACTGTATTGGTGAACAGCCTATGCGTTATACCCTCTGACAACCTTAATAACTATCAGGCCTCAAGTACTCCGCTTGTTGCTGCTAATGCGCAGAACTCACAGTCGAAAAATGTAAATGAGTTTGCTGATTTCAGTGACTTCGATCTTACAAAGGCCACTCAACCCCCGAAACCCCCTGCTGCCAAAGCTCCTATTTCTAGCTCTAATAATTCTGCTACCGCAACTCGACCCAGTACTCCTCCCATTCAACCTGTTATCACTCCTTCTTCCAATCGTGTACCCCTTCCTCCTATTCCCACTCCTCCTCCTACTTCAAAAACCCCTATCCCTACTCCTGCCCCAACCCCAACCACCACACCTCAGACCACCACGAACAACCCAAAAAATGACGCTACTGCTAATACATCAGCTACAACAAACCCAAATATTGTGAAACCCACTTTCGGTACACCTATGAGAGGCCAAGCAGTTCCTCTTACTCCAGCTCCTACTTCCAGCTTCAATATTGCTCCTGTCAATGATCAGTCTTTGGTTTGGCAAAATCAGGCAGGAGCTCTCAGTGGCAACTTAAAACCTACGTCCAATGATGGAACCACAGGGTTACCTCTCCCTTCAGGCTTTGGATCAGTACCTATCTATTCTGGGCCTCTTCTTCCCACAACATCTGGGCCCATTCCGGCCTCTGTGCCTGTCGCAGAGACTAACTTTGCCCAGAATCCTATAAATTACGGGCAGCCTATCTTTACTCAGACTTCAGCTCCTTATCAAAACATACCTTTTTCTTCTCCCACAGTACCGACCCCTGCCACACCCATATCTGCCCCTACTCCAGCTCCTTCCACTCTGACACCTATAAATCCTCCTCAAACTGCAACCCAACCATCACTTAACCCCTTATGTCCTACAGGATTCACTTATGATGCTGTTCTAAAAAGATGTATTCCTCCAACTGCAACTGCATCTGTCCCTACTACAACTCCTACTCCTACTGCGGTACCTACACAGAATGTCGTATGTGCTCCAGGGTTCTTCTTTAATGGTCGAAATTGTGAACCCATCTCAAATCTTCAAAACCGAACAGTTCCTGTGGCAGTCCCCCAGCCGTCCACTTCTGGTTGTCCTCAAGGTACAACATGGAATGGCGTCAGATGTGTTCCCACCTCAACAACTCCAGTCGCTTCAACCCAGCAATCAAGTGTTTCATTTAATCCTCAACCTTTGCCTGCGAGCCAGAGTGTGAATTCAGTGCCTACAACATCTCCTTACAGCTTCAATACGGTACCGGTGTCAACTCCAGTTTATTACGAAGCTCCAAGACCCGCTCCTCTTTTCACATCTACTCCCACCGCCCAAACCTTCCAACCCGCTCCAGTCCAGACAACAACACAGGTAACACCCACAACAACCTAGACTACCCAGACTACTACCACGGCGAGTCAGCCCAAACCATCCAACATTCTGAATGTGATAAACTCTCTATTCAGCCAAATAACTACAGCATCCGGAGTCAAGAAGACACCTGCTTGATTGGATTGATACATACATATATTTTTCTGTGTTTTTTAAGTGTCTAATTAAACATTAAAACAAAACTACTAAAAAATATTTGAGTAAAAGTAATGTTTTTTTTTCTTTTAGATTATTAACAGAAAATAAAAAAAAAGAATGCTAGTAATAGTTTGTATCTATGCTGCTGGGATCTTCTATAGTTCAGATTAACTAGAGTTCGAGAAGAGATTTAGGGCTCAGGTTCTGTTCTTCTCGAGTCTTTTTCTTTCTAGGGATCGCGAAACACACCATCAGACAGCTCGCTAGGCTCAGCAAGGGCGGCAGGATCAGGATCATGTACCGTATAAAAACACTGTTGCTCAGATGTGCACCGTTGCTGATCAGGTACACAACGATGCCAGTGCTAATCTTGTCCATGAAACTATAAGACCTATAACCAAAATAGTAAAAGCAAAATATTGATGTTGTGTTTATAATTGTGTGTGTTACCCGAATACGAATCCACCTTTAAGTCCATTGGATCCGATGATCTCGCAGATGAAGTTCAGCACGCTGTTGAGAATGATGGCTTGACCGATACCGATAACGAAGGTGGCTAGGAAGATAAACTGGGTTTAGAAACTGGACTGGAAGGCTTGGCACAGGATCAGGGAGGCCAGAATCGAAAGCAAGAAACCCAGGGATAGGATCCATTTGGCACCCACAAGTTTCAGGATGTGTTTAGTGTTGGCACTCGTGATAATCGAGGAGAGATACAGCAGAAGCAGAGCGATTGTGATATCGTGTTCTGTGGAGTGGCTAAGTTTCTTAACGTAGAAGGGGAGGATGGTGATCATAACATTGACAGAAAGTCGGGCTGTGACGTAGGCGAGACCGTAGAAATAGAAAGCACTCTTCTTGAACCAGAAGTACCACTTGAACTCGATACTTTGGAGGTCTTACCGTTCAGGACAGACGTTAGTCATGAGTTGGAGTTGTCTCCTCTGGTGGTTGCAGACACGGATGAGCATGGTTTCGCGAGTGAAATACAGGAAGAAGAGGGTGGTGAGACTGCCGATCGAGATCAGGATAAGAGAGATAATGAAGAAGTAGGACTCATGATCGCCTTGGAAGCTGAGAAAGATCGTGACTAGTCCGAGTAGGATGAAATTAGCCACGAAGGTTGCTGTGTTTCTGTAGTTGTTTAGTCTTTCCTAAAAATCAGTAGTAGAGATTTAATAGTTTCGGAGTTTAGCATGAAAGAAGGAAAATAGGGTTTTTACTCTTCTGCTTTTGGAACAGGATATCGAGGGGACCAGACTCATGTGGCTGATCTGGCAGAAGGCCCATCCCACGTTGAACAGCCCTGCGCAAACAGGGTAGTAGATCATCTACAGGTCGTAGCCCAGGTGCACCGATCGGAAGATGAAAGGGAAGGTCAGCAACACTATCAGGTATCCTATGCAGTACCACGGAGTGCGCTGGCCGAAGCGAGTATTGATGCGGTCGGAGTAGTAACCGACCAACGGCGTGCAGATGGAGTCCACGACCTGTCCGACAAGGAAGGTGAAGGCGGCAGCCTGGGTCTGGGCGACAGTGACGAGAAAGTACAGCGAAAAACTAGAAGAAACAATGGCTTGAGAATATGTGTTGTACTTGAACCAATAGGAGGCAGTGAGATCGTTGAGGAAGTGTCCAACGCCATAGGCAATGAAGTTGATTTCAGTGAGTGCATCGAACTTGTAATTGTTGAGGTTGTTGTGAGGGTTATTTTCGCTCTGATTATCTTCGGGAGTGCTCGTGAGCTGAGCTCTCTCAGTGCCTGGTTGAAGTTCTTTATCTTGGTACATTTTGTTCGAATGGAAAAAATAATAAACAAAAAATAAGAGAAAACAAATAAAATAAAAAAGATGTACACACAGGCACAAGAAAAAGTAATAAAGGTATTCGAGTATTATTAAGAGATATTATTGAGGGGGGTATGGGTAATTTATATATACAACGAGTAGAAAAGGAAGATGAATGAATATATGGGCAGCGTACACACACACACACACCTCTTCCATCCCGTATAAATAGCTGTTCAGATTATATTCTGTGTGGTATGTTTGTAAGTGCAGCAGAAGCTATAGAAATAATGATGATATGTTCAGGGGAAGAGAGAGAGAGATAATTTTAGAAGAATATCTATGTGTGTATATAGATATATATATATATTTATCTCTCCGTTGAGGTTCGAAGCATACTATTGGTACTATTCTGCTGCTGGATAAAATAACTAGTATATCTTACTAATGGGAAGGACACTCAGAACAATCCAGGACATGGATAGAGGAACTATTAAGAACTTCTTAAAAAAGTGTGATTAGGAATAAACAAAAGAATTAGAGAGAGAGAGAGAGTCAATCGTAATAATAATACAATATATTTTTATTTGTTTGCTTTTCTTCCTTCTCCTATAATAACTAAACAAAAAAATAGTATAGACGAACTAACCAATACAATAAATCACAATTCCCTTCTTTCTAAAATTCATAAAATCCATAAGAGAGCAACAGTGTATATATAGAAGAATATACACATCTATATTTTGATATGGAAGTAGAGTCTTATAAAAGTAAAAGGAGAAAGAGAGAGTGAGAGAGATAGTCATCTATGTTAACCAATAGATAATAGAGAACAATAATATTAAACACCCAATCTCCAATGTATTATTATTCTCTGACAGTATACGATAGTAGTATTCGGAAACAGAAAACTGGAACAAACCCCCCCCCACACTTCCTCCAAAAAACATTAAAATAAAGCAAATACTATATTTTCATTATACGTATATACATATTCATTCATCAATTATTTTGTATTTGTTATCATATATACTTTTATAATCATTATATATATATATATATTCAATTCTTTATTTTGTTTGAACCCTCCCCCCAATATAGAATGTAATAATAGCGAAATAACCATTACCCTTCCCCCGTTAACCACCCCCATCGTCAACCCAATGACGACCCCATCATCGATATCGATCTAGACACCCCAGCCACTGAACCTATCCACTACTAAACCTACTCCAATGACTCTCAAAACATCCCTGACCTCGATCCCAAAATATACTCCTCCCATACTCCACCAAATAACAATAATAATACTCATAATAACCACTACTCCTACAACTATACTGAGAGTATCCCTGTGACTTCTTCGAACAACCAGATCAAATCTCATCATCAGCTTCAGTACTCCTACCTGGACACCACTCAGTAGCAAACTGTTTCAGACACCAAGTAACACACATGGGAACCTGAGTAGTAACCGCCGACTAATACTCCTGCTTCCGCGATTACTAAGGCCGAGGACTATGACACCCATTTTAGTTATCCTGGGCTCCATGATGCTGAGAACAACCCCAGAGTGGCCTCCACCCTGTACGATATCAACTTCAACCCCGCACCTCCAAGCGAGGACTTGCTGGACATAATCGCCCAAGAATCCATCCCCGCCACAACCAATCAGGAGTACCTGCTATTCCTGCAGAACCGCGTTATCGAAATCGAGGATCCCGAAACCATCAACGAGAGCTTCCTGACTTCCTATAAGCTCTATACGATCAAGTCCCGAAAAGATCCAGCAGCCTACCAAAATAACAACCCCAGTAAGAAATAATCCAACCCCGGGAAGCAGAGGTCAGCGACATTTGACATGCGGGATTACGAAAAAAATATCGAATACGACACCATCGTGAGCAGGAGGTTCAGCGACTTCGAGTTCATGCAGAAGCAGCTGATCGAGGAGTACGGGGGCTGCCTGATCCCCGTGCTGCCCGAGAAGAACTTCTGGACGTGTCTGAACCTGGAAGGGTCAGAATACGTAGATTACAGAGTGAAGCGACTAGTGAAGTATCTGAACAGTTTGCTCAGGAACGATAAAATCAGGACCAGCAAACAGCTGAAGATGTTTCTGTTTGTAGACTCCAATGAGTTTTCAGAAAAGAAAGGGTAGTTTGAGGAAAAAGTCAAGGTCGAAGACAAGATCTACTCGGTTCTGCAGAGTGCGGTTGGGCTTGGCCAGGGGCTTCTGCAGAGGTATCTGCCATCCAAGCCCCACTCCCTCATAGGGGGTGGAGTCGAGCTCATTCGGAGCAATGAAAGCATGCGCCTGACTGAGTATGAAGTGGCCGTAAGCTCATTGAGTAAGACCTGTAAAGGCCTAAGGACAGAAGTGGAAAACAGACACAAACAGAAACATCTACTCCAACGGATCACGATCAACCTCAAGAAAAGTTCTCAAAACCATAGAAAGAACTCAGAAGAAGAAGAGAGTAGTAGTAGTAGTAGTGTGTTGGGTTTTGACCTACTCGAACAGTTTGAGGTAAACCATACCCTTAATCTACCTAAAATGACTACTTGTAATATTAAAAAAGTATAGGATGCATCATAACACATATAATCGTGTCTGCAGGCAGTGAACCGTCGCAACAGACTGGCCCAATAGATTGAAGAACTAAGAAATATGGAGATGGAGACAGTACGCAAGCAACGGCATAACCCACGCTCCAAAGAAGTGGACCTGATAAAGGTGCGGATCAAGAAAAACGTAGACTTGTTGGAGAAATGGACCTTAGGGTTAAACGAGTAGATGTAGAGAGCGATCTACAAAGGAAAAGCGATGCTGAACAGTGTGCTGAGCAGCTACCTGCAGTACAGGGCCAAGGAGTTCACAAAAGGCTGAGTGAAATACTCAAATAGAGTATAGAGAGAGAGAGGGTATAGGATTGTAAAATTTGATATTTTGGAAAAAAAGACTTATTATTTTTTTGTTGTCGAGAATTTATTACTTTGAAGTGTTATTTTTTTAATGTGTGTGCGTGTGTGTTTATTTATTGATAAATTCTGGATTGGGAGTATAAGGACTATTGTCACATTTATCAGACTAACAGACAGACACCCCAAGTTCTGCCCTCCAAATTCTTATCCTCATCCCGACTACTCCCGACTACTCCCGACTACTCCCCCCTAACCATTTCCTGACACCTAATGCCCTAAGATCAACCTATATTATATTTCTACCCAAACACTCATGTCGATGGATTGATTATGCATACTCCCTATTTTTTCCAATCCACCTGACTTTCCTATCTTTATAAACATTTCTCAATAAATATAAATAAATATTATACATCACACACTAACTCCGCTGTATAATTTTATTCTATTATTATTATTATTATATATATATATAAAACATTGATCCCTCCTTTCACTCTCTCGACTACTACTATCTCTCTAAAGTTACAAAAAAAGGTAATTAGGAAAAAAAAGATGCGACGTGGCATGAATACCAGACCTTCAAGTGGCACCCAGCTCAAGATCAACTACCCCACAGAACATAAATTCCGGTACGAACAGATGTTCTAGCGCGAGAGAACCAAGTTCAAGAACAGCCGTGAGGACTCCTTTTACGAATACAAAGCCTTGGTAAATTATTATTATATATATGTATATATTTGTTTCTTCTCTCTCTCTTATTTATAGAAAAATTAGCCCATATAACTCAATAGAACCTTATTCCTTTTTTTTTTTGTTTGATTTTTTATTTTACTCTTGCTTTTTTAATGATGAGAAGCACTTTTACAGATATTCGACTGGGTCTTCACCTTCTGCTGTCTCGTCTCTGTTCTCCTTGCACTCAGAGTCCACGCTGATTCTATCACTACCCGCGAGAACAATGGCCTCACTACTTTATAGACTCTACTCAGAGATCTCACTCTTCTCATCATGACTCTCTTTTCGTTACTGTGTGTCCTCTTCTACTTGCTGCAGAGGTCAGTCGTCATCGCCATCAAGGTCGAGGCAGAGGCTGAACACTCGACCACCACCTCGAACAACGATAGCATCGAGTAGTAGGAAACTTCCCCTTCTGAGAAGAACAACCAACTCAAATTCCATCCATGGATTCACTACAAATCTATTCTCTCTGTGCTTTTCTTGCTTCTGCACCCCAATCTATTATGTCGGTAGCTGCCCATTTCTGTGGATGGGTATGAGGTCAACGATGTTCTCAACATCTGTGTGATGCTGCGCTCCCTGCATCTAGTGCGTCTATTCGTGAAAAGTCTCTCCTACTACGGCACGCGAGCAACCCGTGTGCTGGAGACCTTCGGGAACAACGTCAAACACGTGGGACTGGATTGGGCCCTGATGTTCTCGTTCCGGTGCTTCTTGCGCGAGTACCGTTACCTGTCTGTATTCGTGATTTTCCTGTTCAATACTTTCGTGGTTGGTACATTCGTGTACATGGCGGAAAGGTACAAACAACTATTAACGTCCCATATATTTCTCTATTTTTGTTGTTGTAGCCCTTTTAAGGATTCTATCCATGATATTCTCTCGATGGTCTACTACTCCATAGTCACTCAATTCACGATCGGCTATGGCGACATCCTAGTATACACGAGAGCGGGCAGGTTCTTCGCCATGATACTCATTGTAATCGGAGCAGTTATCTCTTCTTTGGCCACAATCGCCCTCATGGAAAACCTGAAATTCAGCCAACAAGAGGCAAGATCCTATTCGATCCTCAACGGCATGCACTAGTGCGATTAGAGAAAATAATCAGTAAAATAATACCTGAGCGAGTTAGTGACTGCTCTGAAATACCCCAGCTACAAACCCCATGGTTTCAAACAACCCATCTACAAACATAGCTCTAGCGGGACCAACAAATTCTACTCTGATAGCAACCTGAGTGTGAACAAGGAGGTGATAGTGAATGCGGAGAGTACCCAGCTGATAAACTCGTTGAAGAAACTATCAGAAAAACAGGTGCTTCTGAATACTCTGCTGGAAGTGATACTGGAGAGACTGCAGGTAAAAGAATAGGGATAGGGGGTTTCTGGGATTCCTCAGTAGGAGAGTCGGCACAAACTGCACAGAGTAGAGGATACGAGTGAGCTTTCTGCGGCTCATTTCAAGATATTCGAGAAGAAAAGACTCTGATGACCATCCCCCTCTAATATGATCTGCTTATTCATAAAAAAAGGGGGGAGTGTGCGTGGTGGAACTCTATAATTCTTTTTTAATACTTTCCTGAAATCTGAACATGTGTGTTTTTATACATATATATACTTTGATGTTTAATCTAAATATTTTAATTTTTGATTTTCATTCATTGATTTTTTGAACCCTGAGCAATCTTATTATCTGAATTATATAAAAATAGGAAGAGCATATAAAAAACAGACAGAAGATATGTTGTTCGGGAAGAAGAAGCCTACAGGAGTCAACATGAAACCCATGACGGGAGCCATCGACGAAAGACCAGCAGCCGAGAACGACAGCGATGCATACAATAACAATAAGATAATCAGGAATACTGGCAGGAGGCAAACATAATAATAGCGATAGCCAGCATCATCACCTCAGGTCAACAGCTATAGCAAAAAGAACTATGAAGACTTAAGGGAATGGTACAGACTGTCTAAAATCAACAACTACATTCCCAATGAGGGTGCCACTGCGGGCCGTCTCAAACAGAAACAACCTGTCAGGAGATATGTATGCAGACTGTTCATCGAGGGCATAGCCTACAATAAAAAAGTACCGAAGATCCAATTCTAAAACGATATTAAATCTAGGAAGTACTGTTGCTGAATGACGGGACTTACTCAGTTGAAGTGTTCGCCAACTTCTATAGCAAAGCGGTAGAGCAGTTCGTGGCGAAGCCTTACGAGAATAAGGCAAATCAGTAGTGTTCTTTTAAGGCAGGAAGAATCACATTTCTTGAGACCCCTGGACAACATAACTATCTCTTATACTTCCATCTGCAGGCGTATGACGATCTGGTGCTGTTCCTGGAGTTCCAAATCATCAGTAAAGAATACCAATAACCCTATATACACATATTTGAGTCTGTGGCTAGATGATGATAACGAACGTGTGAGACTCGGCTACATCGAAATCGATCCCTACGAGTAGTACATCCCTGCAGCAGGAGTCCCGGTGAGAAAGGGAATACCATTAGCAACTACCAAGAATAATAACAACAGTCCAGATGATAGAATAGGAAACTGTATCTACTACATAGAGTATGGCAAGGTAAAACCCTCCAATATTTTCTAATGTAGGATTATTGTTACTGCTTGGAAGAAGCGATTAGAGTTTGGAAGGTCTAGTTGATCTTGTACCGGAACTGACTATCGTCGATAGCATGACTAAGGTTCCAGGCAGCCGAGGGGGACAATTGCCTGATAAGAGAAAAGTGCCTGTAGAACTAGATAGATCCACCTCTGTGGAGATAGATATGCTTAAAATCTAATACACTGTACCTCTAAAAGAGCTTCCAAGCAAGATTAAGAATTCAATCATCCAGAAGACTCACGTCGAGAAAGTTACAGTACAGGTTCGCGAATATACCTTGACATTTGGCTTCCACAATTCCTGGAAATTCGTCAAAGGGTTATCCACCAAGGTAGTTCTCAGAGATAGCGAGGATAAAACAGAAGGACAGCCGAATTCTTTGGTGGGTCCGTTTTCTCCTGTCAAGATAGAGTCAGTCTTCGATGCTACGGGTTGTTGTCTGTTGGCAATATTGGAACTTAAAGTCCGGGTTGACGTCTTGGGTGAAACTTTGAAAATCAGCGAGGACAGAATTTACCCAGTCTGCTGGTACATGATACCCTTAGCTCTCCATAAATAAACCCTCCAAGTATCCATTCCTAGCAACAGTGAGGAGCTTTCTTTCATCAATAGCCTGTCACGATTCGAAATCGACAAGACTATCAGACTATATGGGAGGATCAAACACTAGAACAGCCAAGCATTCAGAAATACGATAGTACCGGGACAGTCGAACTAATAAGGAGTTAACATTTAGAAAGTCTTCGAACTAGAGAAAACAGTGGTCGAGTCCTTATGGAAGACCTTTGCGAAGCATGAACCTATAAAAATCGAGGATGTCGAACTCGAGCATAAAAAACTACTACGTCAGAAACGAGTCATGGAGAAACTCTTAGCAAAAAGTAACTATCCCTTTTTCTAATCTTTGTTATTTTTCAGAGTTATATCGTGCTAAGCTGGTGCCTGAAGGCCAAAACAAGTTCATGGACACCCACAGCAAAGATGTGCCAGAACTTGACAAAACTGTCTTCATTAATCAGTCTTTGACCCTCAAGGTCAAGATTGAAAGCTATCTGCCCTTCTTTAAATCTCTGAGTCTAGACTGTCCAAACTCATTGGATTATCATTTTGTTCCCAGACACTGGAATATTGAGACTCTTCTCTTTGATCGATCCCATGAGACCCAGGATCTGACGGTCGTCAATCCTGAGGGTATCATCAGTTATGGAATCCCTGCTATCTTCACAAGGGCCCAATTCATGCGAGGCAATTCGACACAATCAGATGAGACGCTGGCTTTCCAGTTTGAAATCAGAACCGCACGAGATCTCGAAAAGCTTCTGTACTCAGACCTCATTATGAATGTCGTGGATACTGATAGTCATATCCTATACGCGACTGGCACCCTGAACGTGCGATACTTGATCGCTGACCATTTTACGCAGCTTCGAGGCACAACAAGCTTCGGAAAGTTTAATACTAAAAATGTTTGCGGAAACTATCAACGTGCAGCTGTTTAGCTGCTTTAAAAGAGTAGACTGCAAATGAGGGGCTCAGTAGCTTTGGATGTCTAGACGATCATCAAGCCCATCAGAGCCAAAGGTGAACAAACGATGTTCGCCAAAGAGCTACCTAAATAGATCGTTTCAAACCAACTATCAGAAAAAATGCGAATCGAGTCTCGCATCAGCAACTACAAAATGATGAAGAATACCAACGAGCCAGCACTTACCGGTGGCTAGCGGTAAGATTTCGCAACCAAGGACTTCTAATTGGATCTTATGAAAAAATACAAAGAGGAAAAAGTGAAGAGAGTAGTGAGGGAGGTGGCAGCACAGCACAAATATAAAGACCATACCGTTCTGGAGTGCCAGACAGCAGTTCCTACCTATTTCATCTGGGAGTACAATAACGTCGAGAACAATCTCAACAACGACTATCAGATCATAATCGAGGACTCGGACTCAGGAATCCTGGCAGTCGAATAAATGATCCTGTTAAAAACCGAAGCAGATTGCAGGGAAGTCTGTTCCCTCCAGGGCATGACTTTTGAGAGGTTCCATGAAATATCTCCCCAGAACTAATTCTACCTGAAAAACATCCAGACCGTCAAGTTGATCTTCCGGTTTCTGACTTATCGAAGCATCCAGTCCAACAATAGCCGGGGACATTCCATTGAAAACCATCCCATCACGCTAAAACTTACCAGAAATAGTGTCCCGTTTCTTCAGAAATAGATACTTATCACTCCTAAACCCCCATGCATCGACTCCACCCATGTTTTCTACGAAATCAACGGACCTACCGTAGAGCTCAAGCTGGATACCCAGTTCTCGAAGAAGCATATCAAGAACTACTTGCTCCCGATCCAAAGTGGGGCTGCTGTCAAGGAAGTTAACAACCAGCATATAATATCTTTCAGCGCAGACCCATCTAATCCGCTGGGCAACACTTCTTCTTCTTTTACAGGCAAAAAGCCATTGATATTTTTGCTGGCCATCTACTCATCTAGGTCAAGATTGAGCCTGGTCCATCTCGCCCGCATTTCTGTTAATATTTGCTAAGGCCTGCACAAGACCATTATGCTCGGAGAAAGCGTAGTATATAGAATCAAAGTACCATACCCACAATCTTTTTCGGGTGTGAAACAGATCAAAATTGCCCGTGTTGAGTGTTCCCGTCCTGATTTGGTGTCATTCGAAACCCCTATACTGACACTGTCTCCTCCCCAGGACCCCAATTCCCTCAAGTAGTCCTCTATATCAATGACAGTATTCCCGGTATAGGAAGGACTCACCGAAATCGTAATCACTTTGGTGGATGTCGAGACTAACGAGCTGATCAAAATGTACGTGGTAAAATGTGAAACTATCCTTAGAGCTGAAGACAATTAATCTGCTGCAGTCAAAAGGATCTAACTGACCTGTGACCAAGGAAGCCGAACCCCAACCCTACGTGGCAGTATTCCAGTAACCAACTAAATGGGCCTTCGTGGTGTCTTCCTCCTCAGATCCTCTTCTGGAGCCATTCGTCTGAACCAAGAATCCGTGTAGATAAGCGGTTACAAATCCTTATCTGTGGGTTTCACAGTGCAGAACACGGGGGAGAAGAGCAAAGGTTACATCTTCGTGTACAACAGCAATCTGTTACTAGTTGGGACATTCCTGATACGAGTGATAATGACTTGAAGCAGCTGACAAGACTTTCAGTACTCTATACCTCTATATATATGTCCAATTTTCTGTTTTACGAAGTCACAACTGACCCTTCATCATTTAGTTATCATACCATTTCTACTATTATTGATTTTCTATCGATCCACTTTCCAAAAACCAATTCTAATAGCTTCTATTTTTTGTACTTTTTCTTATATCTTTCTTGAAATCACATAAGCCCCCTCTCCTAACTTCTATTAAAAAAACATAAATAAAACTATATATTTTTGTTATAATATTTTAAAAACCCCCCACAAAAGAGAAAAAAAAGATCCATGGAAAAATAGAAACATTCATCAGACTGCAAATGTAACTCTCGCTTCTCCTCGGTTGATATTTCCAATACCCTCGAGTTCAAGGATGGGCTCCCTCATTCTTACATCAAACTACCCTCCAACTCCATCAGGTCCAATCGGTATGGCCTCATGGATTGTTTCCCCAAGCTTCTACTGGCCTTCTTCACCAGGCTCGCCAATTTCTACATCCTCGTCTGTCTCATTCTTAGTTCTGCCTTCGCTGAGGACTCCCCCTTACAGCCCGTCTCTCTACATCTTCTCGCTTATCATCAGCTTCATCTGTTTTTCGGTCAGGGAAATCATGCGCGATCGCAAACTCACCAAGGAAGACGAAATCATCAATAATCAACCCACTCAAGTTTGTAAAGAAGACGAAGAAAGAAAACAGACCAAATGGGGAGATCTGTCTGTTGGAGATGTCATTTATCTCAGACAGGGAGATGTCGTACCGGCCGATATCATCTTACTCGATTCGCAATAGCTCAAGCATCGGTCGGCCATCACCTACGTCAACACCAGTCTCATCAGTGGTTGCCAGCGAGTCGTCAAGAAGAAAGCAGCATATTTGACCCAGCTGCAATACCGGGGCGTGCAGAAGAACACCTGGAGCAACTACAGACTGATCCTCAATGGAAAACTGACTTTCGAAAAACCACATCCCGACTATAATGAATTCAATGGCTTCCTGAAACTTGTCAGAGACCCCAAGATCGAGCAGCTGAACATCGATAACTTCATCCTCAGAGGCTCAATCATAAAGACCTCTTTGTGGATCTTCGGAATGGTCGTCTACGCAGGTGATGACACTAAAATTCTACAAAGAAAAAATAGTAAGCCCAGAGCCAGAGAAGGGCTTTTTAATAGTATAAGCTTTACGATCCATGCCGGAACAATCCTCCTGAACATCGCGTTGACTATCCTATTCTCTGCCATTCACATCGGAAATGGCAAGAATAAGGAGCATTTCATCTGGAAAACCATCCTGCATTACTTCATTGAGTTTTCAGCTATTCTACCAGTATTCCTCTACCCCGCCCTTGATGCAGCCAGCGTTATCATCTGCATGAAATTTGAGAAACTCCAGGGCATCCGAGTCGAGACTTCAGTCAAGTTGCAAGAGTTGGGTTGTGTGGATTATGTTTTCCTTGCGAAGAATGGAGTTATCGCAACAGGAGAGTACTTGATCCACGAAATAATGACACCGAGTTGCATGTACAAAATCCATGAAAGCTCATCCGACAAGAGACAGCGGAATTCCAAAAGAGCTGGCTACAGGACAGTTTTCATAAACCAGAGCCAAATGGGGTCTTTGGGTCTGAGCGAAAGACCCCTTCAATTAGCTAGTCAAGATTCGGCGACAGAATCAGAAAAGTTCGAGATCGACGATAATATAAACTACGAGCCTCCTTCAGAAACAAATGCAAGAGCCGAGCATGAGTACAATTTCTAGCCACTCGTCCTTGACAAGCTAAAGCTTATGAGGAATATCCTCAAGAAAGAAAACGAAGCCCATAACACAGGACTGGCAATGGCACTCTGCCACGAAGCTAAGTTCTGCTATACCTACAAGAACGGAGAGTTCAGAGGGATCAGTTGCAACCCTGTAGAAGAATTACTCATAAAATTCTGCAAGACAATCGGCCTCACTCATGAATGCTACAGTGATGTCGAAAAAGAATCTTACATCAACATCATCAACGAAGAAGGTGAAAAGTATCAGTTTGAAATCATCGGCACCAACCAGTTCCAGTTCGAAAGATAGAAGTTTAGTGTAGTCTACAAAGAACACAACATCTCAACTATTATCTGCAAAGGCACTCCTGAGTGTATGATGAAGAGTATGAATCTCTCCAATGAGGAAAGGCAGAAGATCGAAAACAAATTGGCCCTGTACAAGGCTGACGGCATCCAGCCCATCATCTATGCTAAACGTACTTTCGAACCTTTGGAACAGGCACGGTACGAAAACGAGTATATGAGTGTCAAGCTAGCCCTGAGCACCACTCGGAAAGAGATCGATGAATTCTGTTCAAAGTACTAAAGAAGTTTATAGTTCGTGTGCATGATCGGGATCACTGACGAGTTGTCTTCGAGCTACAAAGACTTTGTCCAGCACTTGACGCAGAATGGCATTCGATTTGGGATCCTGACTTCCGATGCTGCAGACACCACTATAAATGTGGCCAAAAAACTATTGTCTAAGGCTTACGATTCCCAGAAGATTGAGTTTATTTACTTCGACTCAGGGACCAAAGAAGAAATTAAGTACCAGCTCAGTGAGACCCTCACCCTCATAAAAAATAAATAGCCTTTTAACTTTGTTTTCGTGATTAACCAGGCCACAACCGACATCATCCTCCACGATCATGACGCCTTGAAACATCTACTCTTCATCCACTATAGGGCACTCTCTGTGATTGGCCACTCTCTGAACCCAGAAACTATGGGTGAGCTGGTCCGACTGATCAAATCCAACACTCCATTCACAACTACAACCCTCGCCATCGGATCCAGTCATTCGAATGTCGAGCTTCTCGGAGAGGCAGATGTCGGTGTAAGTTTCGGAGAAGTCGGAGCCGATGTGACTGCAAGCGATCTGAGCCAGGTGATCAGATTGTTGAAACTAGGCCCTAAGACATTTGAGATAGCCCTATAAATGGTAAGCGAAGCAGTATACAGATCCAGCCTTTTGCGGGTCGTCCTTCTGGTTTATGAAGTCATTGGCTACAAATAAATAAACGAGATCATCAACAAGAATCTAATCTGGCTGATCGTGAATATCTTTACTCTGTTGGGCGCAGTCTTTAAGCTAGTCGTGAAACTCATGGAAAGCAACAAAGAATAGGGGAGTTCGAGGTCATCTCTCAAAAACACCATCATCAAGCGTCAGGTCTTCAAGCATTCTCTCAATGAGACTGTCCTCGAGGCCAGTCTTCACGGACTAGTCATCGGCGCAGGTACTGCTTTCTGCCTCCCGAATGCCAGATTCTATGGGGCTCATGTTTTCGATAGCGCCACATAAAATATCGTCCTTTTAGTGGGCATCGTCAGCATATCTCTTTTCAGGTTTGTGTTCTTCAGCAAGACTAATCTTCGGGCGCGTCAGATCATCTTCATTATACTGGCTAACTTCGCCACCTATTTCCTGGCCATTACTTTACAAAGTCTCTTCAATGATAAAATCCGCCCCTCAGTCTTCTACAAGGTCCTCCTCTCATATGACAGCTGCACTTTGGTGATCAACTGTCTAATGTTCAACTTGGCCATCAGCTACTTCCTGATGAATGTCGTGAAGCGACAGGTATTCCAGTTCATGCAAAACTACGGCAAAGAAGACGGTGTCCCTAAAAATCTGATGACAAAAGTAAAAAAGCATGAAGATACCCTCATGCTCAAAGAACTGTTCAGCAATGTGGAGAACATCGATCCTACTATCGTCTAATTGATGACCTAGTCCTAAATTGACTACTACTCGATTAAATTCGATCAGAAGTTTGACTTCAAACATGATCCACTCAACCACAAATATCACTTCGAAAACCACCAGACCTATCTCGACAGCATCAAATACACGCTCCTTGTCATCTGTGTGGCCATCCTAGCTAGCGTGCTCGCAGTGATCGGTAGCAACGACTGGGTGTTTCCTTCTGCTTCCTCCATATACTTCATCACTGTCTTGGGTGTCTGTGTGCCGCTAACAGTGATCGCTTTCTTGCAGCCTATTTTCTACAAGAAAAACACCGTTTATATTTTGACTGGATGCCTTTTCGCAGCCCTGATCGGAGCCATTACTACCGTCTTCTATGCACCAGATCGGCAGATGTTTGTCTGGATCTGCATCCTGAGTATTTTGAGCACAGTCCTCCTTCAAATCAACATGGTCTACTCAGTATTCCTCCTAAGTATATACTTCATCGGAAGCATTTTCTTCGCATTCCTATGCTATGACGAAGGAGTCCTGCGGTTCTTTAATATCCTGTTCGTGACGTGTTTAATGTTCCTCAATATCAACGCACTGAGGTAACACATTTTCGATCGCAAGAGTAATTTCTTGGAGGAGGAGACATCCAAGACATAAGCCGACCATGCTCAGGATATTCTGTCCTTGTTGGTTCCGAAGTTCGTGCATAAGTACATCCAGGATGGGGAGTATAATGTGCAGCAGGCTCAGAATGACGTCAGCATACTCTTCTGCTATGTGTGTAACTTTGATACTATAGTCAAGGAGGAGGGTCGAAATGTTGTGCATCTCATGGATGAGCTGTTCAGACAGTTTGACCAACTTTGTCATAACTACGCAGTCCAAAAGATAGAGACCGTTGGCATGACATATATGGCAGCAACAGGAATCACAGCCTGGGAAGAAGAGTATGGGAGCCATATGACCAAGAAAAATGCAGTCGAGAGACTCCTACGCATGTCTATCGCCATGATGGAAAAGTGCAAAGGGATCATGTACGGCAAAAATAAGGACAAGAAGTTGAATATCAAGATAGGCATCCATACCGGTAAAGTGGTCATTGGCGTCATCGGATTCCATAAGCCCCAGTTCTCCCTCATCGGAGATACTGTCAATACAACTTCCAGGCATTGCTCAACAGCTAAAGAAGGTGAGATCGTGTTATCGGATCCTGCTTTAAAGAAACTCAAATACAAGACTTCTCTTTTCGAAAAGTCCAAGGCGGAGATGAAGGGTCTGGGAACCGTAGATGTCTTCAAGTGGAAAGTAGATGAGCTCAGAGTCGGTAAGAGCTTCCAATAAAAGAACAAGAAATTCCGGATGGCAGTAGGAAAAGTCATCTAAGAGCTGAAATTGGAGAAGAAGATCGTCTACAAATCCATTAAGGATAGACTCAAAAACCTGTTCACAGGTAGAGACTACAAATCCAAGAAAACTGATAGATTGCCTTCAGTGAACAGCCTTGATAAACTACCTGAAGGACTTCAAAAGGGCGTGGGTGCTGATGGGCCCATAGTCTCGTCCTTTGACCTCATGAAACAGATATCATCCCAAAAGAGTGTAGACGAGGGTTGGAGAACCATCTACGTCAACGAGCCTTCTTACTGGGAATACCTTAAGAAGAAAGCCAGTACCCGCGACCAAGCTCTTCTCGGCATCTACATTGCAATCTACCTTATAGAGTGGCTCTACGAATTCTGCATATTCGAATTCGTAAATCTGCAGTTCAGCCTACGACTCGTCTGTCTAGTCGCTATGGGAGTCGCTATCTACCGATACAGGAACAGCTTCAGCAATAAGCTTCTGCACGGGTTTACTCTTGTAGTCTACATGAGTACCCTGTTGAGTATCAACCTGGAGACGCTCTATACAAAAAAGACTCCGGAATTCCAGGAATTTGTTCTTGTCTTCAGTCTCATCCTGGCGACTTTCAATGGGGTTCTTTAGCTATTCGAAATTAAAGAGCTCGTCATTCTTCTGTTGTTCTCTGAGATCGCTCCACTTGTGATCATTAATATTTTGAGAGGCCCTGAGTTGATCAGCATCCCCAACATCATCACCTGTAGCTTCTATTGCGTATTCCTCGTCATCCGCAAATTGCAGAGGGTGCGTTTATCGGTTAAGATGTATCACTCCTCGCAGAATCATGAGAAGAGACACAAAGAACAGGAGGGATTGGTTTCGCAGCTATTGCCCAAACATGCTTTTCTCAAGCTCCGAAATCAGAATCTGGCCACAAAAATTGAACTTACCGATCATATCGAGGGTGCTACTCTGCTATTCGCTGACATCAAAGGGTTCACAAGCTATTCCAACCAAAGCAGTCCTGAGGAAGTGGTCAATATGCTCCGAAAGCTGTTCGAAGAGTTCGACAAAACTTGTCTGAAGTTCAATGTCTACAAGGTTTATACTATCGGAGACTGTTATGTAGTGCTGGGCTACACCAACCCTTTCCAACGTGACAGCATCCAGTAAGCAATCAACGTGGTGAACATGGGTCTGGCGATGGTGGACATCGTGCACAACGTGCGCCAACAGATAAACTTCCCGGAACTGGACATGAGAATCGGCATCCACACAGGAACCATCATCGGAGGAATCATCGGTACGGACATCGTGCGCTACGACATCTACGGGAGGGACGTGATGATCGCGAACAAGTTCGAGGAGTACGGGAAGACAGGGTGTGTGCATATCAGTGCCAGCACCAAGGCAATCCTAGAGGGAACTAAACACAAATACAAGATGATCCCCAACGGGACAGTGAAGATCGATAAACTGAACGTATAGGTGGCCGGGTATCTGGTGAGCCGGAAGAAGTTCGAGTGAAGAAAAAAAGACTGATTAAAAAAAGACAACGAGAAGCTATGATTACACTATACCTTTACATATCCAACTTTTATTTTTTTGATTTTACTGTCATTTTCTTATTTCTAGATCTAATTTTCGATCGAGTACATTTTTTGAAGCTTGTATTATCATTTTTATTATTGTTTTTTAGTCATACTCTCTATCCAAAATATATATCCAATGGGTATTCTACTTTCGCTTGCAGTCTTCGTCAGAAATGGGGGTTGGGGTTGGGGTTGGGGTTGGGGTTGGGGTTGGGGTTGGGGTTGGGGTTGGGGTTGGGGTTGGGGTTGGGGTTGGGGTTGGGGTTGGGGTTGGGGTTGGGGTTGGGGTTGGGGTTGGGGTTGGGGTTGGGGTTGGGGTTGGGGTTGGGGTTGGGGTTGGGGTTGGGGTTGGGGTTGGGGTTGGGGTTGGGGTTGGGGTTGGGGTTGGGGTTGGGGTTGGGGTTGGGGTTGGGG
>JAKZAN010000318.1:0-56325 GCA_023053545.1 Lepidurus packardi
TTACTAACTGAATTTATTCCTTATGGAATGAATTAATTCCTTACGGAATGAATTAATTCCTTACGGCCTGATTTAATTCCTTACAGACTGAACTAATTCCTTACGGACTGAATTAATTCCTTACGGACTGAATTAATTCCTTACGGACTGAATTAATTCCTTACGGGCTGAATTAATTCCTTACGGACTGAATTAATTCCTCACGGACTGAATAAATTCATTACGGACTGAATTTATTCCTTACGGACTGAATTAATTGGTTACGGAATGAATTAATTCCTTACGGACTGAATTAATTCCTTACGGACTGAATTCATTCTTTAGGATTGATTGAATTCCTTACTTACTGAATTAGTTCCTTACTAACTGAATTTATTCCTTATGGAATGAATTTATTCCTTACGGAATGTATTAATTCCTTACGGCCTGATTTAATTCCTTACAGACTGAATTAATTCCTTACGGACTGAATTAATTCCTTACAGACTGAATTAATTCCTTACGGACTGAATTAATTCCATATGGACTGAATTAATACCTTACGGACTGAATTAATTCCTTACGGACTGAATTAATTCCTTACGGACAGAATCAGTTTCTTACCGACGTAATTAATTCCTTAAGGAATGAAATAATTCCTTACGGACTTAATTTATTCATTACGGACTTAATTTATTCATTACGGACTGAATTAATTCTTTAGGATTGATTGAATTCCTTACTTACTGAATTAATTCCTTACGGACTGAATTAATTCCTTACGGACTGAATTAATTCCTTACGGACTGAATTAATTCCTTATGGAATAAATTAATTCCTTACGGACTGAATTAATTCCTTACGGACTGAATTAATTCCTTAGGTACTTAAATAATTCCTTACGGACTTAATTTATTCATTACGGACTTAATTTATTCATTACGGACTGAATTAATTCTTTAGGATTGATTGAATTCCTTACTTACTGAATTAATTCCTTACGGACTGAATTAATTCCTTACGGACTGAATTAATTCCTTACAGACTGAACTAATTCCTTACGGACTGAATTAATTCCTTACGGACTGAATTAATTCCTTACGGACTGAATTAATTCCTTACGGGCTGAATTAATTCCTTACGGACTGAATTAATTCCTCACGGACTGAATAAATTCATTACGGACTGAATTTATTCCTTACGGACTGAATTAATTGGTTACGGAATGAATTAATTCCTTACGGACTGAATTAATTCCTTACGGACTGAATTCATTCTTTAGGATTGATTGAATTCCTTACTTACTGAATTAGTTCCTTACTAACTGAATTTATTCCTTATGGAATGAATTTATTCCTTACGGAATGTATTAATTCCTTACGGCCTGATTTAATTCCTTACAGACTGAATTAATTCCTTACGGACTGAATTAATTCCTTACAGACTGAATTAATTCCTTACGGACTGAATTAATTCCATATGGACTGAATTAATACCTTACGGACTGAATTAATTCCTTACGGACTGAATTAATTCCTTACGGACAGAATCAGTTTCTTACCGACGTAATTAATTCCTTAAGGAATGAAATAATTCCTTACGGACTTAATTTATTCATTACGGACTTAATTTATTCATTACGGACTGAATTAATTCTTTAGGATTGATTGAATTCCTTACTTACTGAATTAATTCCTTACGGACTGAATTAATTCCTTACGGACTGAATTAATTCCTTACGGACTGAATTAATTCCTTATGGAATAAATTAATTCCTTACGGACTGAATTAATTCCTTACGGACTGAATTAATTCCTTAGGTACTTAAATAATTCCTTACGGACTTAATTTATTCATTACGGACTTAATTTATTCATTACGGACTGAATTAATTCTTTAGGATTGATTGAATTCCTTACTTACTGAATTAATTCCTTACGGACTGAATTAATTCCTTACGGACTGAATTAATTCCTTACGGACTGAATTAATTCCTTATGGAAAAAATTAATTCCTTACGGACTGAATTAATTCCTTACGGACTGAATTAATTCCTTAGGTACTTAATTAATTCCTTACGGACGGGAATAATTTATTACGGACTTAATTAATTCCTTACGGACTGAATTAATTCCTTACGGACTGAATTAATTCCTTACGGACTGAATTATTTGGTTACGGAATGAATTAATTCCTTACGGACTGAATTAATTCCTTAGGATTGATTGAATTCCTTACTTACTGAATTAATTCCTTACTAACTGAATTTATTCCTTATGGAATGAATTAATTCCTTACGGAATGAATTAATTCCTTACGGCCTGATTTAATTCCTTACAGACTGAACTAATTCCTTACGGACTGAATTAATTCCTTACGGATTGAATTAATTCCTTACGGACTGAATTAATTCCTTACGGGCTGAATTAATTCCTTACGGACTGAATTAATTCTTCACGGACTGAATAAATTCATTACGGACTGAATTTATTCCTTACGGACTGAATTAATTGGTTACGGAATGAATTAATTCCTTACGGACTGAATTAATTCCTTACGGACTGAATTCATTCTTTAGGATTGATTGAATTCCTTACTTACTGAATTAGTTCCTTACTAACTGAATTTATTCCTTATGGAATGAATTTATTCCTTACGGAATGTATTAATTCCTTACGGCCTGATTTAATTCCTTACAGACTGAATTAATTCCTTACGGACTGAATTAATTCCTTACGGACTGAATTCATTCTTTAGGATTGATTGAATTCCTTACTTACTGAATTAGTTCCTTACTAACTGAATTTATTCCTTATGGAATGAATTTATTCCTTACGGAATGTATTAATTCCTTACGGCCTGATTTAATTCCTTACAGACTGAATTAATTCCTTACGGACTGAATTAATTCCTTACAGACTGAATTAATTCCTTACGGACTGAATTAATTCCATATGGACTGAATTAATCCCTTACGGACTGAATTAATTCCTTACGGACTGAATTAATTCCTTACGGACAGAATCAGTTTCTTACCGACGTAATTAATTCCTTAAGGAATGAACTAATTCCTTACGGACTGAATTAATTCCTTACGGACTGAATTAATTCCTTACGGACTGAATTAATTCCTTACGGGCTGAATTAATTCCTTACGGACTGAATTAATTCCTCACGGACTGAATAAATTCATTACGGACTGAATTTATTCCTTACGGACTGAATTAATTGGTTACGGAATGAATTAATTCCTTACGGACTGAATTAATTCCTTACGGACTGAATTCATTCTTTAGGATTGATTGAATTCCTTACTTACTGAATTAGTTCCTTACTAACTGAATTTATTCCTTATGGAATGAATTTATTCCTTACGGAATGTATTAATTCCTTACGGCCTGATTTAATTCCTTACAGACTGAATTAATTCCTTACGGACTGAATTCATTCCTTACGGACTGAATTCATTCTTTAGGATTGATTGAATTCCTTACTTACTGAATTAGTTCCTTACTAACTGAATTTATTCCTTATGGAATGAATTTATTCCTTACGGAATGTATTAATTCCTTACGGCCTGATTTAATTCCTTACAGACTGAATTAATTCCTTACGGACTGAATTAATTCCTTACAGACTGAATTAATTCCTTACGGACTGAATTAATTCCATATGGACTGAATTAATCCCTTACGGACTGGATTAATTCCTTACGGACTGAATTAATTCCTTACGGACAGAATCAGTTTCTTACCGACGTAATTAATTCCTTAAGGAATGAAATAATTCCTTACGGACTTAATTTATTCATTACGGACTTAATTTATTCATTACGGACTGAATTAATTCTTTAGGATTGATTGAATTCCTTACTTACTGAATTAATTCCTTACGGACTGAATTAATTCCTTACGGACTGAATTAATTCCTTACGGACTGAATTAATTCCTTATGGAATAAATTAATTCCTTACGGACTGAATTAATTCCTTACGGACTGAATTAATTCCTTAGGTACTTAATTAATTCCTTACGGACGGGAATAATTTATTACGGACTTAATTAATTCCTTACGGACTGAATTAATTCCTTACGGACTGAATTAATTCCTTACGGACTGAATTTTTGGTTACGGAATGAATTAATTCCTTACGGACTGAATTAATTCCTTAGGATTGATTGAATTCCTTACTTACTGAATTAATTCCTTACTAACTGAATTTATTCCTTATGGAATGAATTAATTCGTTACGGAATGAATTAATTCCTTACGGCCTGATTTAATTCCTTACAGACTGAACTAATTCCTTACGGACTGAATTAATTCCTTACGGACTGAATTAATTCCTTACGGACTGAATTAATTCCTTACGGGCTGAATTAATTCCTTACGGACTGAATTAATTCCTCACGGACTGAATAAATTCATTACGGACTGAATTTATTCCTTACGGACTGAATTAATTGGTTACGGAATGAATTAATTCCTTACGGACTGAATTAATTCCTTACGGACTGAATTCATTCTTTAGGATTGATTGAATTCCTTACTTACTGAATTAGTTCCTTACTAACTGAATTTATTCCTTATGGAATGAATTTATTCCTTACGGAATGTATTAATTCCTTACGGCCTGATTTAATTCCTTACAGACTGAATTAATTCCTTACGGACTGAATTAATTCCTTACAGACTGAATTAATTCCTTACGGACTGAATTAATTCCATATGGACTGAATTAATCCCTTACGGCCTGATTTAATTCCTTACAGACTGAATTAATTCCTTACGGACTGAATTAATTCCTTACAGACTGAATTAATTCCTTACTTACTGAATTAATTCCTTACGGACTGAATTAATTCCTTACTTACTGAATTAATTCCTTACGGACTGAATTAATTCCTTACGGACTGAATTAATTCCTTACGGACTGAATTAATTCCTTATGGAATAAATTAATTCCTTACGGACTGAATTAATTCCTTACGGACTGAATTAATTCCTTAGGTACTTAATTAATTCCTTACGGACGGGAATAATTTATTACGGACTTAATTAATTCCTTACGGACTGAATTAATTCCTTACGGACTGAATTAATTCCTTACGGACTGAATTAATTCCTTACGGACTGAATTAATTCCTTACGGACTTAATTAATTCCTTACGGACTGAATTAATTCTATACGGACTTAATTAATTTCTTACGGACTTAATTAATTCTTTTCGGACTTAATTAATTCCTTACGGACTGAACTAATTCCTTACGGACTGAATTAATTCTTTACGGAATGAATTAATTCCTTACGGACTTAAATAAATTCATTACGGACTGAATTAATTCCTTACGGACTGAATTAATTCCTTACGGACTGAATTAATTCCTTACGGACTGAATTAATTCCTTACGGACTGATTTAATTCATTACAGACTGAATTAATTCCTTACGGACTGAATTAATTGGTTACGGAATGAATTAATTCCTTACGGACTGAATTAATTCTTTAGGATTGATTGAATTCCTTACTTACTGAATTAATTCCTTACTACCTGAATTTATTCCTTATGGAATGAATTAATTCCTTACGGAATGAATTAATTCCTTACGGCCTGATTTAATTCCTTACGGGCTGAATTAATACATTACTAATTTAATTAAATCCTTACAGACTGAATTAATTCCTTACGGACAGGATCAATTCCTTACCGACTTAATTAATTCCTTAAGGAATGAAATAATTCCTAACGGACTTCATTAATTCATTACGGACTGAATTAATTCCTTTCGTACTGAATTAATTCTTTAGGATTGATTGAATTCCTTACTTACTGAATTAATTCCTTACGGACTGAATTAATTCCTTACGGACTGAATTAATTCCTTACGGAATGAATTAATTCCTTACGGACTGGAATAATTTATTACGGACTTAATTAATTCCTTACGGACTGAATTAATTCCTTACGGACTTAATTAATTCCTTACGGACTGAATTAATTTCTTACGAACTTAATTAGTTCCTTACGGACTTAATTAATTCCTTACTGACTGAATTAATTCCTTACTAACTAAATTTATTCTACTAACTAAATTTAATTCCTTACGGAATGAATTAATTCCTTACGGCCTGATTTAATTCCTTACGGACTGAATTAATACATTACGGATTTAATTAAATCCTTACAGACTGAATTAATTCCATATGGACTGAATTAATTCCTTACGGACTGAATTAATTCTATTCGGACTTAATTAATTCCTTACGGACTTAATTAAATAATTACGGACTGAACTAATTCCTTACGGACTGAATTAATTCCTTAAGGACTTAATTAATTCCTTACGGACTGAATTAATTCCTTACGGAATGAATTAATTCCTTACGGACAGATTTAATTCCTTACAGACTGAATTAATTCCATACGGAATGAATTAATCACTTACGGACTGAATTAATTCCTTACGGACTGAATTAATTCCTTACGGACTGAATTAATTCCTTACGGAATGAAATAATTCCTTACGGATTGAATTAAATCCTTACGGACTGAATTAATTCCTTACGGACTGAAGTAATTCCTTAGGTACTTAATTAATTCCTTACGGACTGAATTAATTTTTTACGGACTTAATTAATTCTTTACGGACTTAATTAATTTATTACGGACTCAATTAATTCCTTACGTACTTAATTAATTCCTTACGGAATGAATTAATTCCTTACGGACTGAATTAATTCCTTACGGAATGAATTAATTCTTTAGGATTGATTGAATTCCTTACTTACTGAATTAATTCATAACTAACTGAATTTATTCCTTATGGAATGAATTAATTTCTTACGGCCTGATATAATTTCTTACGGACTGAATTAATTCTTTAGGATTGATTGAAATCCTTACAGACTGAAAAATTCCTTACGGACTGAATTAATTCTATTCGGACTTAATTAATTCCTTACGGACTTAATTAATTCCTTACGGACTTAATTAATTAATTACGGACTGAACTAATTCCTTACGGACTGAATTAATTCCTTACGGACTGAATTAATTCCTTACGGACTGAATTAATTCCTTACGGACTGAATTAATTCCTTACGGACTGAATTAATTGGTTACGGAATGAATTAATTCCTTACGGAATGAATTAATTCTTTAGGATTGATTGAATTCCTTACTTACTGAATTAATTCCTTACTAACTGAATTTATTCCTTATGGAATGAATTAATTCCTTACGGAATGAATTAATTCCTTACGGCCTGATTTAATTCCTTACAGACTGAATTAATTCCTTACGGACTGAATTAATGCATTACGGACTGAATTATTTCCTTACGGAATGAATTAATTAGTTACGGACTTAATTAATTCATTACGGACTGAATTAATCCCATACGGACTGAAATAATTCCTTACGGAATGAATTAATACATTACGGATTTAATTAAATCCTTACAGACTGAATTAATTCCATATGGACTGAATTAATCCCTTACGGACTGAATTAATTCCTTACGGAATGAATTAATTCCTTACGGCCTGATTTAATTCCTTACAGACTGAATTAATTCCTTACGGACTGAATTAATTCCTTACGGACAGAATCAATTCCTTACCGACTTAATTAATTCCTTAAGGAATGAAATAATTCCTTACGGACTTCATTAATTCATTACGGACTAATTAATTCCTTTCGTACTGAATTAATTCTTTAGGATTGATTGAATTCCTTACTTACTGAATTAATTCCTTACGGACTGATTTAATTCCTTACGGACTGAATTAATTCCTTACGGAATGATTTAATTCCTTACGGACAGATTTAATTCCTTACAGACTGAATTAATTCCATACGGAATGAATTAATCACTTACGGACTGAATTAATTCCTTACGGACTGAATTAATTCCTTAGGTACTTAATTAATTCCTTACGGACTGAATTAAATTTTTACGGACTTAATTAATTCTTTACGGACTGAATTAATTTTTTACGGATTTAATTAATTTTTTACGGACTTAATTAATTTATTACGGACTCAATTAATTCCTTACGTACTTTATTAATTCCTTACGGAATGAATTAATTCCTTACGGACTGAATTAATTCCTTACGGACTGAATTAATTCTTTAGGATTCATTGAATTCCTTACTTACTGAATTAATTCATAACTAACTGAATTTATTAGTTATGGAATGAATTAATTTCTTACGGCCTGATTTAATTTCTTACGGACTGAATTAATTCTTTAGGATTGATTGAAATCCTTACAGAGTGAATTAATTCCTTACGGACTGAATTAATTCTATACGGACTTAATTAATTCCTTACGGACTTAATTAATTAATTACGGACTGAACTAATTCCTTACGGACTGAATTAATTCCTTAAGGACTTAATTAATTCCTTACGGACTGAATTACTTCCTTACGGACTGAATTAATTCCTTACGGACTGAATTAATTCCTTTCGTACTGAATTAATTCTTTAGGATTGATTGAATTCCTTACTTACTGAATTAATTCCTTACGGACTGATTTAATTCCTTACGGACTGAATTAATTCCTTACGGAATGAATTAATTCCTTACGGACAGATTTAATTCATTACAGACTGAATTAATTCCATACGGAATGAATTAATCACTTACGGACTGAATTAATTCCTTACGGACTGAATTAATTCCTTACGGACTGAATTAATTCCTTACGGAATGAAATAATTCCTTACGGATTGAATTAATTCCTTACGGACTGAATTAATTCCTTACGGACTGAATTAATTCCTTAGGTACTTAATTAATTCCTTACGGACTGAATTAATTTTTTACGGACTTAATTAATTCTTTACGGACTTAATTAATTTATTACGGACTCAATTAATTCCTTACGTACTTAATTAATTCCTTACGGAATGAAATAATTCCTTACGGACTGAATTAATTCCTTACGGACTGAATTAATTCTTTAGGATTGATTAAATTCCTTACTTACTGAATTAATTCATAACTAACTGAATTTATTCCTTATGGAATGAATTAATTTCTTACGGCCTGATTTAATTTCTTACGAACTGAATTAATTCTTTAGGATTGATTGAATTCCTTACTTACTGAATTAATTCCTTACAGACTGAATTAATTCCTTACGGACTGAATTAATTCTATTCGGACTTAATTAATTCCTTACGGACTTAATTAATTAATTACGGACTGAACTAATTCCTTACGGACTGAATTAATTCCTTAAGGACTTAATTAATTCCTTACGGACTTAATTAATTCCTTACGGACTGAATTAATTCCTTACGGACTGAATTAATTCCTTACGGACTGAATTAATTGATTACGGAATGAATTAATTCCTTACGGAATGAATTAATTCTTTAAGGACTTAATTAATTCCTTACGGACTGAATTACTTCCTTACGGACTGAATTAATTCCTTACGGACTGAATTAATTCCTTTCGTACTGAATTAATTCTTTAGGATTGATTGAATTCCTTACTTACTGAATTAATTCCTTACGGACTGATTTAATTCCTTACGGACTGAATTAATTCCTTACGGAATGAATTAATTCCTTACGGACAGATTTAATTCATTACAGACTGAATTAATTCCATACGGAATGAATTAATCACTTACGGACTGAATTAATTCCTTACGGACTGAATTAATTCCTTACGGACTGAATTAATTCCTTACGGAATGAAATAATTCCTTACGGATTGAATTAATTCCTTACGGACTGAATTAATTCCTTACGGACTGAATTAATTCCTTAGGTACTTAATTAATTCCTTACGGACTGAATTAATTTTTTACGGACTTAATTAATTCTTTACGGACTTAATTAATTTATTACGGACTCAATTAATTCCTTACGTACTTAATTAATTCCTTACGGAATGAAATAATTCCTTACGGACTGAATTAATTCCTTACGGACTGAATTAATTCTTTAGGATTGATTAAATTCCTTACTTACTGAATTAATTCATAACTAACTGAATTTATTCCTTATGGAATGAATTAATTTCTTACGGCCTGATTTAATTTCTTACGAACTGAATTAATTCTTTAGGATTGATTGAATTCCTTACTTACTGAATTAATTCCTTACAGACTGAATTAATTCCTTACGGACTGAATTAATTCTATTCGGACTTAATTAATTCCTTACGGACTTAATTAATTAATTACGGACTGAACTAATTCCTTACGGACTGAATTAATTCCTTAAGGACTTAATTAATTCCTTACGGACTTAATTAATTCCTTACGGACTGAATTAATTCCTTACGGACTGAATTAATTCCTTACGGACTGAATTAATTGATTACGGAATGAATTAATTCCTTACGGAATGAATTAATTCTTTAGGATTGATTGAATTCCTTACTTACTGAATTAATTCCTTACTAACTGAATTTATTCCTTATGGAATGAATTAATTCCTTACTTAATGAATTAATTCCTTACGGCCTGATTTAATTCCTTACAGACTGAATTATTTCCTTACGGAATGAATTAATTCCTTACGGACTTAATTAATTCATTACGGACTGAATTAATCCCATACGGACTGAATTAATTCCTTACGGAATGAATTAATACATTACGGATTTAATTAAATCCTTACAGACTGAATTAATTCCATATGGACTGAATTAATCCCTTACGGACTGAATTAATTCCTTACGGAATGAATTAATTCCTTACGGCCTGATTTAATTCCTTACAGACTGAATTAATTCCTTACGGACTGAATTAATTCCTTACGGACAGAATCAATTCCTTACCGACTTAATTAATTCCTTAAGGAATGAAATAATTCCTTACGGACTTCATTAATTCATTACGGACTAATTAATTCCTTTCGTACTGAATTAATTCTTTAGGATTGATTGAATTCCTTACTTACTGAATTAATTCCTTACGGACTGATTTAATTCCTTACGGACTGAATTAATTCCTTACGGAATGATTTAATTCCTTACGGACAGATTTAATTCCTTACAGACTGAATTAATTCCATACGGAATGAATTAATCACTTACGGACTGAATTAATTCCTTACGGACTGAATTAATTCCTTAGGTACTTAATTAATTCCTTACGGACTGAATTAATTTTTTACGGACTTAATTAATTCTTTACGGACTGAATTAATTTTTTACGGACTTAATTAATTTTTTACGGACTTAATTAATTTATTACGGACTCAATTAATTCCTTACGTACTTTATTAATTCCTTACGGAATGAATTAATTCCTTACGGACTGAATTAATTCCTTACGGACTGAATTAATTCTTTAGGATTGATTGAATTCCTTACTTACTGAATTAATTTATAACTAACTGAATTTATTCCTTATGGAATGAATTAATTTCTTACGGTCTGATTTAATTTCTTACGGACTGAATTAATTCTTTAGGATTGATTGAAATCCTTACAGAGTGAATTAATTCCTTACGGACTGAATTAATTCTATACGGACTTAATTAATTCCTTACGGACTTAATTAATTAATTACGGACTGAACTAATTCCTTACGGACTGAATTAATTCCTTAAGGACTTAATTAATTCCTTACGGACTGAATTAATTCTTTAGGATTGATTGAAATCCTTACAGAGTGAATTAAATCCTTACGGACTGAATTAATTCTATACGGACTTAATTAATTCCTTACGGACTTAATTAATTAATTACGGACTGAACTAATTCCTTACGGACTGAATTAATTCCTTAAGGACTTAATTAATTCCTTACGGACTGAATTACTTCCTTACGGACTGAATTAATTCCTTACGGACTGAATTAATTCCTTACGGACTGAATTAATTGGTTACGGAATGAATTAATTCCTTACGGAATGAATTAATTCTTTAGGATTGATTGAATTCCTTACTTACTGAATTAATTCCTTACTAACTGAATTTTTTCCTTACGGACTGAATTAATTCCTTACGGACTGAATTAATTGGTTACGGAATGAATTAATTCCTTACGGACTGAATTAATTATTTAGGATTGATTGAATTCCTTACTTACTGAATTAATTCCTTACTAACTGAATTTATTCCTTATGGAATGAATTAATTCCTTACGGAATTAATTAATTCCTTACGGCCTGATTTAATTCCTTACAGACTGAATTAATTCCTTACGGACTGAATTAATGCATTACGGACTGAATTATTTCCTTACGGAATGAATTAATTCCTTACGGACTTAATTAATTCATTACGGACTGAATTAATCCCATACGGACTGAATTAATTCCTTACGGAATGAATTAATACATTACGGATTTAATTAAATCCTTACAGACTGAATTAATCCCTTACGGACTGAATTAATTCCTTACGGAATGAATTAATTCCTTACGGCCTGATTTAATTCCTTACAGACTGAATTAATTCCTTACGGACTGAATTAATTCCTTACGGACAGAATCAATTCCTTACCGACTTAATTAATTCCTTAAGGAATGAAATAATTCCTTACGGACTTCATTAATTCATTACGGACTGAATTAATTCCTTTCGTACTGAATTAATTCTTTAGGATTGATTGAATTCCTTACTTACTGAATTAATTCCTTACGGACTGATTTAATTCCTTACGGACTGAATTAATTCCTTACGGAATGAATTAATTCCTTACGGACAGATTTAATTCATTACAGACTGAATTAATTCCATACGGAATGAATTAATCACTTACGGACTGAATTAATTCCTTACGGACTGATTTAATTCATTACAGACTGAATTAATTCCATACGGAATGAATTAATCACTTACGGACTGAATTAATTCCTTACGGACTGAATTAATTCCTTACGGACTGAATTAATTCCTTACGGAATGAAATAATTCCTTACGGATTGAATTAATTCCTTACGGACTGAATTAATTCCTTACGGACTGAATTAATTCCTTAGGTACTTAATTAATTCCTTACGGACTGAATTAATTTTTTACGGACTTAATTAATTCTTTACGGACTTAATTAATTTATTACGGACTCAATTAATTCCTTACGTACTTAATTAATTCCTTACGGAATGAAATAATTCCTTACGGACTGAATTAATTCCTTACGGACTGAATTAATTCTTTAGGATTGATTAAATTCCTTACTTACTGAATTAATTCATAACTAACTGAATTTATTCCTTATGGAATGAATTAATTTCTTACGGCCTGATTTAATTTCTTACGAACTGAATTAATTCTTTAGGATTGATTGAAATCCTTACAGACTGAATTAATTCCTTACGGACTGAATTAATTCTATTCGGACTTAATTAATTCCTTACGGACTTAATTAATTAATTACGGACTGAACTAATTCCTTACGGACTGAATTAATTCCTTACGGACTGAATTAATTCCTTACGGAATGAATTAATTCTTTAGGATTGATTGAATTCCTTACTTACTGAATTAATTCCTTACTAACAGAATTTATTCCTTATGGAATGAATTAATTCCTTACGGAATGAATTAATTCCTTACGGCCTGATTTAATTCCTTACAGACTGAATTAATTCCTTACGGACTGAATTAATGCATTACGGACTGAATTATTTCCTTACGGAATGAATTAATTCCTTACGGACTTAATTAATTCATTACGGACTGAATTAATCCCATACGGACTGAATTAATTCCTTACGGAATGAATTAATACATTACGGATTTAATTAAATCCTTACAGACTGAATTAATTCCATATGGACTGAATTAATCCCTTACGGACTGAATTAATTCCTTACGGAATGAATTAATTCCTTACGGCCTGATTTAATTCCTTACAGACTGAATTAATTCCTTACGGACTGAATTAATTCCTTACGGACAGAATCAATTCCTTACCGACTTAATTAATTCCTTAAGGAATGAAATAATTCCTTACGGACTTCATTAATTCATTACGGACTAATTAATTCCTTTCGTACTGAATTAATTCTTTAGGATTGATTGAATTCCTTACTTACTGAATTAATTCCTTACTAACAGAATTTATTCCTTATGGAATGAATTAATTCCTTACGGAATGAATTAATTCCTTACGGCCTGATTTAATTCCTTACAGACTGAATTAATTCCTTACGGACTGAATTAATGCATTACGGACTGAATTATTTCCTAACGGAATGAATTAATTCCTTACGGACTTAATTAATTCATTACGGACTGAATTAATCCCATACGGACTGAATTAATTCCTTAAGGAATGAAATAATTCCTTACGGACTTCATTAATTCATTACGGACTGAATTAATTCCTTTCGTACTGAATTAATTCTTTAGGATTGATTGAATTCCTTACTTACTGAATTAATTCCTTACGGACTGAATTAATTCCTTACGGAATGAATTAATTCCTTACGGCCTGATTTAATTCCTTACAGACTGAATTAATTCCTTACGGACTGAATTAATTCCTTACGGACAGAATCAATTCCTTACCGACTTAATTAATTCCTTAAGGAATGAAATAATTCCTTACGGACTTCATTAATTCATTACGGACTGAATTAATTCCTTTCGTACTGAATTAATTCTTTAGGATTGATTGAATTCCTTACTTACTGAATTAATGCCTTACGGACTGATTTAATTCCTTACGGACTGAATTAATTCCTTACGGAATGAATTAATTCCTTACGGACAGATTTAATTCATTACAGACTGAATTAATTCCATACGGAATGAATTAATCACTTACGGACTGAATTAATTCCTTACGGACTGAATTAATTCCTTACGGACTGAATTAATTCCTTACGGAATGAAATAATTCCTTACGGATTGAATTAATTCCTTACGGACTGAATTAATTCCTTACGGACTGAATTAAATCCTTAGGTACTTAATTAATTCCTTACGGACTGAATTAATTTTTTACGGACTTAATTAATTCTTTACGGACTTAATTAATTTATTACGGACTCAATTAATTCCTTACGTACTTAATTAATTCCTTACGGAATGAAATAATTCCTTACGGACTGAATTAATTCCTTACGGACTGAATTAATTCTTTAGGATTGATTAAATTCCTTACTTACTGAATTAATTCATAACTAACTGAATTTATTCCTTATGGAATGAATTAATTTCTTACGGCCTGATTTAATTTCTTACGAACTGAATTAATTCTTTAGGATTGATTGAATTCCTTACTTACTGAATTAATTCCTTACAGACTGAATTAATTCCTTACGGACTGAATTAATTCTATTCGGACTTAATTAATTCCTTACGGACTTAATTAATTAATTACGGACTGAACTAATTCCTTACGGACTGAATTAATTCCTTAAGGACTGAATTAATTCCTTACGGACTGAATTAATTGATTACGGAATGAATTAATTCCTTACGGAATGAATTAATTCTTTAGGATTGATTGAATTCCTTACTTACTGAATTAATTCCTTACTAACTGAATTTATTCCTTATGGAATGAATTAATTCCTTACTTAATGAATTAATTCCTTACGGCCTGATTTAATTCCTTACAGACTGAATTAATTCCTTACGGACTGAATTAATGCATTACGGACTGAATTATTTCCTTACGGAATGAATTAATTCCTTACGGACTGAATTAATTCCTTACGGACTGAATTAATTCCTTAGGTACTTAATTAATTCCTTACGGACTGAATTAATTTTTTACGGACTTAATTAATTCTTTACGGACTGATTTAATTTTTTACGGACTTAATTAATTTTTTACGGACTTAATTAATTTATTACGGACTCAATTAAATCCTTACGTACTTTATTAATTCCTTACGGAATGAATTAATTCCTTACGGACTGAATTAATTCCTTACGGACTGAATTAATTCCTTACGGACTGAATTAATTCTTTAGGATTGATTGAATTCCTTACTTACTGAATTAATTCATAACTAACTGAATTTATTCCTTATGGAATGAATTAATTTCTTACGGCCTGATTTAATTTCTTACGGACTGAATTAATTCTTTAGGATTGATTGAAATCCTTACAGAGTGAATTAATTCCTTACGGACTGAATTAATTCTATACGGACTTAATTAATTCCTTACGGACTTAATTAATTAATTACGGACTGAACTAATTCCTTACGGACTGAATTAATTCCTTAAGGACTTAATTAATTCCTTACGGACTGAATTACTTCCTTACGGACTGAATTAATTCCTTACGGACTGAATTAATTCCTTACGGACTGAATTAATTGGTTACGGAATGAATTAATTCCTTACGGAATGAATTAATTCTTTAGGATTGATTGAATTCCTTACTTACTGAATTAATTCCTTACTAACTGAATTTTTTCCTTACGGACTGAATTAATTCCTTACGGACTGAATTAATTGGTTACGGAATGAATTAATTCCTTACGGACTGAATTAATTCTTTAGGATTGATTGAATTCCTTACTTACTGAATTAATTCCTTACTAACTGAATTTATTCCTTATGGAATGAATTAATTCCTTACGGAATTAATTAATTCCTTACGGCCTGATTTAATTCCTTACAGACTGAATTAATTCCTTACGGACTGAATTAATGCATTACGGACTGAATTATTTCCTTACGGAATGAATTAATTCCTTACGGACTTAATTAATTCATTACGGACTGAATTAATCCCATACGGACTGAATTAATTCCTTACGGAATGAATTAATACATTACGGATTTAATTAAATCCTTACAGACTGAATTAATTCCATATGGACTGAATTAATCCCTTACGGACTGAATTAATTCCTTACGGCCTGATTTAATTCCTTACAGACTGAATTAATTCCTTACGGACTGAATTAATTCCTTACGGACTGAATCAATTCCTTACCGACTTAATTAATTCCTTAAGGAATGAAATAATTCCTTACGGACTTCATTAATTCATTACGGACTGAATTAATTCCTTTCGTACTGAATTAATTCTTTAGGATTGATTGAATTCCTTACTTACTGAATTAATTCCTTACGGACTGATTTAATTCCTTACGGACTGAATTAATTCCTTACGGAATGAATTAATTCCTTACGGACAGATTTAATTCATTACAGACTGAATTAATTCCATACGGAATGAATTAATCACTTACGGACTGAATTAATTCCTTACGGACTGAATTAATTCCTTACGGAATGAATTAATTCCTTACGGCCTGATTTAATTCCTTACAGACTGAATTAATTCCTTACGGACTGAATTAATTCCTTACGGACAGAATCAATTCCTTACCGACTTAATTAATTCCTTAAGGAATGAAATAATTCCTTACGGACTTCATTAATTCATTACGGACTAATTAATTCCTTTCGTACTGAATTAATTCTTTAGGATTGATTGAATTCCTTACTTACTGAATTAATTCCTTACTAACAGAATTTATTCCTTATGGAATGAATTAATTCCTTACGGAATGAATTAATTCCTTACGGCCTGATTTAATTCCTTACAGACTGAATTAATTCCTTACGGACTGAATTAATGCATTACGGACTGAATTATTTCCTAACGGAATGAATTAATTCCTTACGGACTTAATTAATTCATTACGGACTGAATTAATCCCATACGGACTGAATTAATTCCTTAAGGAATGAAATAATTCCTTACGGACTTCATTAATTCATTACGGACTGAATTAATTCCTTTCGTACTGAATTAATTCTTTAGGATTGATTGAATTCCTTACTTACTGAATTAATTCCTTACGGACTGAATTAATTCCTTACGGAATGAATTAATTCCTTACGGCCTGATTTAATTCCTTACAGACTGAATTAATTCCTTACGGACTGAATTAATTCCTTACGGACAGAATCAATTCCTTACCGACTTAATTAATTCCTTAAGGAATGAAATAATTCCTTACGGACTTCATTAATTCATTACGGACTGAATTAATTCCTTTCGTACTGAATTAATTCTTTAGGATTGATTGAATTCCTTACTTACTGAATTAATGCCTTACGGACTGATTTAATTCCTTACGGACTGAATTAATTCCTTACGGAATGAATTAATTCCTTACGGACAGATTTAATTCATTACAGACTGAATTAATTCCATACGGAATGAATTAATCACTTACGGACTGAATTAATTCCTTACGGACTGAATTAATTCCTTACGGACTGAATTAATTCCTTACGGAATGAAATAATTCCTTACGGATTGAATTAATTCCTTACGGACTGAATTAATTCCTTACGGACTGAATTAAATCCTTAGGTACTTAATTAATTCCTTACGGACTGAATTAATTTTTTACGGACTTAATTAATTCTTTACGGACTTAATTAATTTATTACGGACTCAATTAATTCCTTACGTACTTAATTAATTCCTTACGGAATGAAATAATTCCTTACGGACTGAATTAATTCCTTACGGACTGAATTAATTCTTTAGGATTGATTAAATTCCTTACTTACTGAATTAATTCATAACTAACTGAATTTATTCCTTATGGAATGAATTAATTTCTTACGGCCTGATTTAATTTCTTACGAACTGAATTAATTCTTTAGGATTGATTGAATTCCTTACTTACTGAATTAATTCCTTACAGACTGAATTAATTCCTTACGGACTGAATTAATTCTATTCGGACTTAATTAATTCCTTACGGACTTAATTAATTAATTACGGACTGAACTAATTCCTTACGGACTGAATTAATTCCTTAAGGACTGAATTAATTCCTTACGGACTGAATTAATTGATTACGGAATGAATTAATTCCTTACGGAATGAATTAATTCTTTAGGATTGATTGAATTCCTTACTTACTGAATTAATTCCTTACTAACTGAATTTATTCCTTATGGAATGAATTAATTCCTTACTTAATGAATTAATTCCTTACGGCCTGATTTAATTCCTTACAGACTGAATTAATTCCTTACGGACTGAATTAATGCATTACGGACTGAATTATTTCCTTACGGAATGAATTAATTCCTTACGGACTGAATTAATTCCTTACGGACTGAATTAATTCCTTAGGTACTTAATTAATTCCTTACGGACTGAATTAATTTTTTACGGACTTAATTAATTCTTTACGGACTGATTTAATTTTTTACGGACTTAATTAATTTTTTACGGACTTAATTAATTTATTACGGACTCAATTAAATCCTTACGTACTTTATTAATTCCTTACGGAATGAATTAATTCCTTACGGACTGAATTAATTCCTTACGGACTGAATTAATTCCTTACGGACTGAATTAATTCTTTAGGATTGATTGAATTCCTTACTTACTGAATTAATTCATAACTAACTGAATTTATTCCTTATGGAATGAATTAATTTCTTACGGCCTGATTTAATTTCTTACGGACTGAATTAATTCTTTAGGATTGATTGAAATCCTTACAGAGTGAATTAATTCCTTACGGACTGAATTAATTCTATACGGACTTAATTAATTCCTTACGGACTTAATTAATTAATTACGGACTGAACTAATTCCTTACGGACTGAATTAATTCCTTAAGGACTTAATTAATTCCTTACGGACTGAATTACTTCCTTACGGACTGAATTAATTCCTTACGGACTGAATTAATTCCTTACGGACTGAATTAATTGGTTACGGAATGAATTAATTCCTTACGGAATGAATTAATTCTTTAGGATTGATTGAATTCCTTACTTACTGAATTAATTCCTTACTAACTGAATTTTTTCCTTACGGACTGAATTAATTCCTTACGGACTGAATTAATTGGTTACGGAATGAATTAATTCCTTACGGACTGAATTAATTCTTTAGGATTGATTGAATTCCTTACTTACTGAATTAATTCCTTACTAACTGAATTTATTCCTTATGGAATGAATTAATTCCTTACGGAATTAATTAATTCCTTACGGCCTGATTTAATTCCTTACAGACTGAATTAATTCCTTACGGACTGAATTAATGCATTACGGACTGAATTATTTCCTTACGGAATGAATTAATTCCTTACGGACTTAATTAATTCATTACGGACTGAATTAATCCCATACGGACTGAATTAATTCCTTACGGAATGAATTAATACATTACGGATTTAATTAAATCCTTACAGACTGAATTAATTCCATATGGACTGAATTAATCCCTTACGGACTGAATTAATTCCTTACGGCCTGATTTAATTCCTTACAGACTGAATTAATTCCTTACGGACTGAATTAATTCCTTACGGACTGAATCAATTCCTTACCGACTTAATTAATTCCTTAAGGAATGAAATAATTCCTTACGGACTTCATTAATTCATTACGGACTGAATTAATTCCTTTCGTACTGAATTAATTCTTTAGGATTGATTGAATTCCTTACTTACTGAATTAATTCCTTACGGACTGATTTAATTCCTTACGGACTGAATTAATTCCTTACGGAATGAATTAATTCCTTACGGACAGATTTAATTCATTACAGACTGAATTAATTCCATACGGAATGAATTAATCACTTACGGACTGAATTAATTCCTTACGGACTGAATTAATTCCTTACGGACTGAATTAATTCCTTACGGAATGAAATAATTCCTTACGGATTGAATTAATTCCTTACGGACTGAATTAATTCCTTACGGACTGAATTAATTCCTTAGGTACTTAATTAATTCCTTACGGACTGAATTAATTTTTTACGGACTTAATTAATTCTTTACGGACTTAACTAATTTATTACGGACTCAATTAATTCCTTACGTACTTAATTAATTCCTTACGGAATGAAATAATTCATTACGGACTGAATTAATTCCTTACGGACTGAATTAATTCTTTAGGATTGATTAAATTCCTTACTTACTGAATTAATTCATAACTAACTGAATTTATTCCTTATGGAATGAATTAATTTCTTACGGCCTGATTTAATTTCTTACGAACTGAATTAATTCTTTAGGATTGATTGAAATCCTTACAGACTGAATTAATTCCTTACGGACTGAATTAATTCTATTCGGACTTAATTAATTCCTTACGGACTTAATTAATTAATTACGGACTGAACTAATTCCTTACGGACTGAATTAATTCCTTAAGGACTTAATTAATTCCTTACGGACTTAATTAATTCCTTACGGACTGAATTAATTCCTTACGGACTGAATTAATTCCTTACGGACTGAATTAATTGATTACGGAATGAATTAATTCCTTACGGAATGAATTAATTCTTTAGGATTGATTGAATTCCTTACTTACTGAATTAATTCCTTACTAACTGAATTTATTCCTTATGGAATGAATTAATTCCTTACTTAATGAATTAATTCCTTACGGCCTGATTTAATTCCTTACAGACTGAATTAATTCCTTACGGACTGAATTAATGCATTACGGACTGAATTATTTCCTTACGGAATGAATTAATTCCTTACGGACTTAATTAATTCATTACGGACTGAATTAATCCCATACGGACTGAATTAATTCCTTACGGAATGAATTAATACATTACGGATTTAATTAAATCCTTACAGACTGAATTAATTCCATATGGACTGAATTAATCCCTTACGGACTGAATTAATTCCTTAGGGAATGAATTAATTCCTTACGGCCTGATTTAATTATTTACAGACTGAATTAATTCCTTACGGACTGAATTAATTCCTTACGGACAGAATCAATTCCTTACCGACTTAATTAATTCCTTAAGGAATGAAATAATTCCTTACGGACTTCATTAATTCATTACGGACTGATTAATTCCTTTCGTACTGAATTAAATCTTTAGGATTGATTTAATTCCTTACAGACTGAATTAATTCCATTCGGAATGAATTAATCACTTACGGACTGAATTAATTCCTTACGGACTGAATTAATTCCTTACGGACTGAATTAATTCCTTACGGAATGAAATAATTCCTTACGGATTGAATTAATTCCTTACGGACTGATTTAATTCCTTACGGACTGAATTAATTCCTTAGGTACTTAATTAATTCCTTACGGACTGAATTAATTCCTTACGGACTGAATTAATTCCTTACCGACTGAATTAATTTTTTACGGACTTAATTAATTCTTTACGGACTTAATTAATTTATTACGGACTCAATTAATTCCTTACGTACTTAATTAATTCCTTACGGACTGAATTAATTCCTTACGGAATGAATTAATTCCTTACGGACAGATTTAATTCATTACAGACTGAATTAATTCCATACGGAATGAATTAATCACTTACGGACTGAATTAATTCCTTACGGACTGAATTAATTCCTTACGGACTGAATTAATTCCTTACGGAATGAAATAATTCCTTACGGATTGAATTAATTCCTTACGGACTGAATTAATTCCTTACGGACTGAATTAATTCCTTAGGTACTTAATTAATTCCTTACGGACTGAATTAATTTTTTACGGACTTAATTAATTCTTTACGGACTTAATTAATTTATTACGGACTCAATTAATTCCTTACGTACTTAATTAATTCCTTACGGAATGAATTAATTCCTTACGGACTGAATTAATTATTTAGGATTGATTAAAATCCTTACTTACTGAATTAATTCATAACTAACTGAATTTATTCCTTATGGAATGAATTAATTTCTTACGGCCTGATTTAATTTCTTACGAACTGAATTAATTCTTTAGGATTGATTGAAATCCTTACAGACTGAATTAATTCCTTACGGACTGAATTAATTCTATTCGGACTTAATTAATTCCTTACGGACTTAATTAATTAATTACGGACTGAACTAATTCCTTACGGACTGAATTAATTCCTTAAGGACTTAATTAATTCCTTACGGACTGAATTAATTCCTTACGGACTGAATTAATTCCTTACGGACTGAATTAATTGATTACGGAATGAATTAATTCCTTACGGAATGAATTAATTCTTTAGGATTGATTGAATTCCTTACTTACTGAATTAATTCCTTACTAACTGAATTTATTCCTTACTAAATGAATTTATTCCTTATGGAATGAATTAATTCCTTACGGAATGAATTAATTCCTTACGGCCTGATTTAATTCCTTACAGACTGAATTAATTCCTTACGGACTGAATTAATGCATTACGGACTGAATTATTTCCTTACGGAATGAATTAATTCCTTACGGACTTAATTAATTCATTACGGACTGAATTAATCCCATACGGACTGAATTAATTCCTTACGGAATGAATTAATACATTACGGATTTAATTAAATCCTTACAGACTGAATTAATTCCATATGGACTGAATTAATCCCTTACGGACTGAATTAATTCCTTAGGGAATGAATTAATTCCTTACGGCCTGATTTAATTACTTACAGACTGAATTAATTCCTTACGGACTGAATCAATTCCTTACGGACAGAATCAATTCCTTACCGACTTGATTACTTCCTTAAGGAATGAAATAATTCCTTACGGACTTCATTAATTCATTTCGGACTTCATTAATTCCTTTCGTACTGAATTAATTCTTTAGTATTGATTGAATTCCTTACTTACTGAATTAATTCCTTACGGACGGAATTAATTCCTTACGGACTGAATTAATTCCTTACGGAATGAATTAATTCCTTACGGACTGAATTAATTCCTTAGGTACTTAATTAATTCCTTACGGACTGGAATAATTTATTACGGACTTAATTAATTCCTTACGGACTGAATTAATTCCTTACGGACTTAATTAATTCCTTACGGACTGAATTATTTTCTTACGAACTTAATTAATTCCTTACGGACTGAATTAATTCCTTACGGACTTAATTAATTCCTTACGGACTGAATTATTTTCTTACGAACTTAATTAATTCCTTACGGACTTAATTAATTCCTTACGGACTGAATTAATTCCTTACTAACTAAATTTATTCCTTATGGAATGAATTAATTTCTTACGGCCTGATTTAATTCCTTACAGACTGAATTAATTCCTTAAGAACTGAATTAATTCTATACGGACTAAATTAATTCCTTACGGACTTAATTAATTCCTTACGGACTTAATTAATTCCTTACGGACTTAATTAATTCATTACGGACTTAATTAATTCCTTACGGACTGAATTAATTTTTTACGGACTTAATTAATTCTTTACGGACTTAATTAATTTATTACGGACTCAATTAATTCCTTACGTACTTAATTAATTCCTTACGGAATGAATTAATTCCTTACGGACTGAATTAATTCCTTTCGGACTGAATTAATTCTTTAGGATTGATTAAATTCCTTACTTACTGAATTAATTCATAACTAACTGAATTTATTCCTTATGGAATGAATTAATTTCTTACGGCCTGATTTAATTTCTTACGAACTGAATTAATTCTTTAGGATTGATTGAAATCCTTACAGACTGAATTAATTCCTTACGGACTGAATTAATTCTATTCGGACTTAATTAATTCCTTACGGACTTAATTAATTAATTACGGACTGAACTAATTCCTTACGGACTGAATTAATTCCTTAAGGACTTAATTAATTCCTTACGGACTGAATTAATTCCTTACGGACTGAATTAATTCATTTCGGACTTCATTAATTCCTTTCGTACTGAATTAATTCTTTAGTATTGATTGAATTCCTTACTTACTGAATTAATTCCTTACGGACGGAATTAATTCCTTACGGACTGAATTAATTCCTTACGGAATGAATTAATTCCTTACGGACTGAATTAATTCCTTAGGTACTTAATTAATTCCTTACGGACTGGAATAATTTATTACGGACTTAATTAATTCCTTACGGACTGAATTAATTCCTTACGGACTTAATTAATTCCTTACGGACTGAATTATTTTCTTACGAACTTAATTAATTCCTTACGGACTGAATTAATTCCTTACGGACTTAATTAATTCCTTACGGACTGAATTATTTTCTTACGAACTTAATTAATTCCTTACGGACTTAATTAATTCCTTACGGACTGAATTAATTCCTTACTAACTAAATTTATTCCTTATGGAATGAATTAATTTCTTACGGCCTGATTTAATTCCTTACAGACTGAATTAATTCCTTACGGACTGAATTAATTCTATACGGACTAAATTAATTCCTTACGGACTTAATTAATTCCTTACGGACTTAATTAATTCCTTACGGACTTAATTAATTCCTTACGGACTTAATTAATTCCTTACGGACTTAATTAATTCCTTACGGACTTAATTAATTCCTTACGGACTTAATTAATTCCTTACGGACTGAATTAATTCTTTAGGATTGATTGAAATCCTTACAGACTGAATTAATTCCTTACGAACTGAATTAATTCTTTAGGATTGATTGAATTCCTTACTAACTGAATTTATTCCTTACAGACTGAATTAATTCCTTACGGACTGAATTAATTCTATACGGACTTAATTAATTCCTTACGGACTTAATTAATTCCCTACAGACTCAACTAATTCCTTACGGACTGAATTAATTCCTTACGGAATGAATTAATTCCTTACGGACAGATTTAATTCCTTACGGACTGAATTAATTCCTTTAGGACTTAATAAATTCATTACGGACTGAATTATTTCCTTACGGACTGAATTAATTCCTTACGGACTGAATTAATTCCTCACGGACTGAATTAATTCCTTACGGACTGAATTAATTCATTACGGACTGAATTAATTCCTTACGGACTGAATTAATTGGTTACGGAATGAATTAATTCCTTACGGACTGAATTAATTCCTTACGGCCTGATTTAATTCCTTACAGAGATTAATTCCTTACGGACTGAATTAATTCCTTACGGACTGAATTAATACATTACGGATTTAATTAAATCCTTACAGACTGAATTAATTCCATATGGACTGAATTAATCCCTTACGGACTGAATTAATTCCTTACAGACTGAATTAATTCCTTACGGACTGAATTAATTCTTTACGGACAGAATCAATTCCTTACCGACTTAATTAATTCCTTACGGACTGAATTAATTCTTTACGGACAGAATCAATTTCTTACCGACGTAATTAATTCCTTAAGGAATGAAATAATTCCTTACAGACTTAATTAATTCCTTACTTACTGACTTAATTCCTTTCGTACTGAATTAATTCTTTAGGATTGATTGAATTCCTTACTTACTGAATTAATTCCTTACGGACTGAATTAATTCCTTACGGAATGAATTAATTCCTTACGGCCAGATTTAATTCCTTACGGAATGAATTAATCGCTTACGGACTGAATTAATTCCTTACGGACTGAATTAATTCCTTACGGACTGAATTAATTCCTTACGGACTAAATTAATTCCTTACGGAATAAATTAATTCCTTACGGACTGGAATAATTTCTTACGGACTTAATTAATTCCTTACGGACTTAATTAATTTCTTACGAACTTAATTAATTCCTTACGGACTTAATTAATTCCTTACGGACTGAATTAATTCCTTACTAACTAAATTTATTCCTTATGGAATGAATTAATTTCTTACGGCCTGATTTAATTCCTTACAGACTGAATTAATTCCTTACGGACTGAATTAATTCCTTACGTACTGGGTTAATTCTTTAGGATTGATTGAAATCCTTACAGACTGAATTAATTCCTTACGGACTGAATTAATTCTATACGGACTAAATTAATTCCTTACGGACTTAATTAATTCCTTACGGACTTAATTAATTCCTTACGGACTGAATTCATTCTTTAGGATTGATTGAATTCCTTACTTACTGAATTAATTCCTTACTAACTGAATTTATTCCTTATGGAATGAATTAATTCCTTACGGAATGAATTAATTCCTCACGGCCTGATTTAATTCCTTACGGACTGAATTAATACATTACGGATTTAATTAAATCCTTACAGACTGAATTAAGTCCATATGGACTGAATTAATCCCTTACGGACTGAATGAATTCCTTACGGAATGAATTAATTCCTTACGGCCTGATTTAATTCCTTACAGACTGAATTAATTCCTTACGGACTGAATTAATGCCTTACGGACAGAATCAATTCCTTACCGACTTAATTAATTCCTTAAGGAATGAAATAATTCCTTACGGACTTCATTAATTCATTACGGACTGAATTAATTCCTTTCGTACTGAATCAATTCTTTTGGATTGATTGAATTCCTTACTTACTGAATTAATTCCTTACGGACTGATTTAATTCCTTACGGACTGAATTAATTCCTTACGGAAAGAATTAATTCCTTACGGACAGATTTAATTCCTTACAGACTGAATTAATTCCATACGGAATGAATTAATTCCTTACGGACTGAATTAATTCCTTAGGTACTTAATTAATTCCTTACGGACTGAATTAATTTTTTACGGACTTAATTAATTCTTTACGGACTTAATTAATTTATTACGGACTCAATTAATTCCTTACGGACTTAATTAATTCCTTACGGAATGAAATAATTCCTTACGGACTGAATTAATTCTTTAGGATTAATTGAATTCCTTACTTACTGAATTAATTCCTTACTAACTGAATTTATTCCTTATGGAATGAATTAATTCCTTACGGAATGAATTAATTCCTTACGGCCTGATTTAATTCCTTACAGACTGAATTAATTCCTTACGGACTGAATTAATGCATTACGGACTGAATTATTTCCTTACGGAATGAATTAATTCCTTACGGACTTAATTAATTCATTACGGACTGAATTAATCCCATACGGACTGAATTAATTCCTTACGGAATGAATTAATACATTACGGATTTAATTAAATCCTTACAGACTGAATTAATTCCATATGGACTGAATTAATCCCTTACGGACTGAATTAATTCCTTAGGGAATGAATTAATTCCTTACGGCCTGATTTAATTCCTTACAGACTGAATTAATTCCTTACGGACTGAATTAATGCATTACGGACTGAATTATTTCCTTACGGAATGAATTAATTCCTTACGGACTTAATTAATTCATTACGGACTGAATTAATCCCATACGGACTGAATTAATTCCTTACGGAATGAATTAATACATTACGGATTTAATTAAATCCTTACAGACTGAATTAATTCCATATGGACTGAATTAATCCCTTACGGACTGAATTAATTCCTTAGGGAATGAATTAATTCCTTACGGCCTGATTTAATTACTTACAGACTGAATTAATTCCTTACGGACTGAATTAATTCCTTACGGACAGAATCAATTCCTTACCGACTTAATTAATTCCTTAAGGAATGAAATAATTCCTTACGGACTTCATTAATTCATTTCGGACTTCATTAATTCCTTTCGTACTGAATTAATTCTTTAGTATTGATTGAATTCCTTACTTACTGAATTAATTCCTTACGGACTGAATTAATTCCTTACGGACTGAATTAATTCCTTACGGAATGAATTAATTCCTTACGGACTGAATTAATTCCTTAGGTACTTAATTAATTCCTTACGGACTGGAATAATTTATTACGGACTTAATTAATTCCTTACGGACTGAATTAATTCCTTACGGACTTAATTAATTCCTTACGGACTGAATTAATTTCTTACGAACTTAATTAATTCCTTACGGACTTAATTAATTCCTTACGGACTGAATTAATTCCTTACTAACTAAATTTATTCCTTATGGAATGAATTAATTTCTTACGGCCTGATTTAATTCCTTACAGACTGAATTAATTCCTTACGGACTGAATTAATTCTATACGGACTAAATTAATTCCTTACGGACTTAATTAATTCCTTACGGACTTAATTCATTCCTTACGGACTTAATTAATTCCTTACGGACTTAATTAATTCCTTACGGACTGAATTAATTCTTTAGGATTGATTGAAATCCTTACAGACTGAATTAATTCCTTACGAACTGAATTAATTCTTTAGGATTGATTGAATTCCTTACTAACTGAATTTATTCCTTACAGACTGAATTAATTCCTTACGGACTGAATTAATTCTATACGGACTTAATTAATTCCTTACGGACTTAATTAATTCCCTACAGACTCAACTAATTCCTTACGGACTGAATTAATTCCTTACGGAATGAATTAATTCCTTACGGACAGATTTAATTCCTTACGGACTGAATTAATTCCTTTAGGACTTAATTAATTCCTTACGGACTGAACTAATTCCTTACGGACTGAATTAATTCCTTACGGAATGAATTAATTCCTTACGGACTTAAATAAATTCATTACGGACTGAATTAATTCCTTACGGACTGAATTAATTCCTTACGGACTGAATTAATTCCTTTGAAACTGAATTAATTCTTTACGGACGCAATTAATCCCTTACGGACTGAATTAATTAGTTACGGACTGAACTAATTGTTTATTGATTGAATTAATTCCTTACGGACTTAATTAATTCATTACGGACGGAATTAATTCCTTACGGCCTGATTTAATTCTTTACAGACTGAATTAATTCCTTACGGACTGAATTAATTCCTTACGGACTGAATTAATTCTTATGATCGATTGAATTCCTTACTTACTGAATTAATTCCTTACTGACTGAATTAATTCCTTACGGACTGAATTAATTCCTTACGGACTGAATTAATTCTTTAGGATCGATTGAATTCCTTACTTACTGAATTAATTCCTTACGGACTGAATTAATTCCTTACGGACTGAATTAATTCCTTACGGCCTGATTTAATTCCTTACAGACTGAATTAATTCCAAACGGACTGAATTAATTCCTTACGGCCTGAATTAATCCCTTACGGACTGAATTAATTCCTTACGGACTGAATTAATTAGTTACGGACTGAACTAATTGTTTATTGATTGAATTAATTCCTTACGGACTTAATAAATTCATTACGGACTGAATTAATTCCTTACGGCCTGATTTAATTCTTTACAGACTGAATTAATTCCTTACGGACTGAATTAATTCTTTACGGACATAAATAATTCCTTACGGACTTAATGAATTCCTTACGGACTGAATTAATTCCTTACGGACTGAATTAATTCCTTACGGACTGAATTAATTCTTTACGGACTTAATTAATTCAATACGGACTGAAATAATTTCTTACGGACTGAATTAATTCCTTACGGACTGGATTAATTCTTTAGGATTGATTGAATTCCTTTCTTACTGAATGAATTCCTTACGGACTGAATTAATTCTCTACGGACTTAATTAATTCAATACGGACTGAAATAATTCCTTACGGACTTAATTAATTCCTTACGGACTTGAATAATTCCTTACATACTGAATTAAATCCTTACCGACTTAATGAATTCCTTACGGAATGAATTAATTCCTTACGGACTTAATTAATTCATTACGGACTTAATTAATATTTTCCGACTGAATTAATTCCTTACGGACTTAATTAATTCTTTACCTACTTAATTAATTCAATACGGACTGAAATAATTCCTTACGGACTGAATTAATTCCTTACGGACTGAATTAATTCTTTAGAATCGATTGAAATCCTTACTTACTGAATTAATTCCTTACGGACTGGATTAATTCCTTACGGACTGAATTAATTCCTTACGGACTTAATGAATTCCTTACGGACTGAATTAATTCCTTACTTACTGAATTAGTTCCTTACGGACTGAATTAATTCTTTAGGATTGATTGAATTCCTTTCTTACTGATTTAATTCCTTACGGACTGAATTAATTTTCTACGGACTTAATTAATGCAATACGGACTGAAATAATTCCTTACGGACTTAATTAATTCCTTACGGACTTGAATAATTCCTTACGGACTGAATTAAATCCTTACCGACTTAATTAATTCCTTACGGAATGAATTAATTCCTTACGGACTTAATTAATTCATTAATACTTAATTAATCCATTACGGACTGAATTAATCCCTTACGGACTGAACTAATTCCTTACGTACTGAACTAATTAATTACGGACTGAATTAATTCCATACGGACGGAATCAATTCCTTGCGGACTGAATTAATTCCTTACGGACTGATTTAATTCCTTACAGACTGAATTAATTCCATACGGACTGAATTAATTCCTTACGGCCTGAATTAATCCCTTACGGACTGAATTAATTCCTTGCAAACTGAATTAATTCTTTACGGACGGAATTAATCCCTTACGGACTGAATTAATTCCTTACGGACTGAATTAATTCTTTAGGATCGATTGAATTCCTTACTTACTGAATTAATTCCTTACGGACTGGATTAATTCCTAACGGACTGAATTAATTCCTTACGGACTGAATTTATTCCTTACGGACTGAATTAATTCCTTACGGACTGAATTCATTCTTTAGGATTGATTGAATTCCTTACTTACTGAATTAATTCCTTACTAACTGAATTTATTCCTTATGGAATGAATTAATTCCTTACGGAATGAATTAATTCCTTACGGCCTGATTTAATTCCTTACGGACTGAATTAATACATTACGGATTTAATTAAATCCTTACAGACTGAATTAATTCCATATGGACTGAATTAATCCCTTACGGACTGAATTAATTCCTTACGGAATGAATTAATTCCTTACGGCCTGATTTAATTCCTTACAGACTGAATTAATTCCTTACGGACTGAATTAATGCCTTACGGACAGAATCAATTCCTTACCGACTTAATTAATTCCTTAAGGAATGAAATAATTCCTTACGGACTTCATTAATTCATTACGGACTGAATTAATTCCTTTCGTACTGAATCAATTCTTTTGGATTGATTGAATTCCTTACTTACTGAATTAATTCCTTACGGACTGATTTAATTCCTTACGGACTGAATTAATTCCTTACGGAAAGAATTAATTCCTTACGGACAGATTTAATTCCTTACAGACTGAATTAATTCCATACGGAATGAATTAATCCCTTACGGACTGAATTAATTCCTTACGGACTGAATTAATTCCTTACGGACTGAATTAATTCCTTACGGAATGAAATACTTCCTTACGGATTGAATTAATTCCTTACGGACTTAATTAATTCCTTACGGAATGAAATAATTCCTTACGGACTGAATTAATGCCTTACGGACAGAATCAATTCCTTACCGACTTAATTAATTCCTTAAGGAATGAAATAATTCCTTACGGACTTCATTAATTCATTACGGACTGAATTAATTCCTTTCGTACTGAATCAATTCTTTTGGATTGATTGAATTCCTTACTTACTGAATTAATTCCTTACTAACTGAATTTATTCCTTATGGAATGAATTAATTCCTTACGGAATGAATTAATTCCTTACGGCCTGATTTAATTCCTTACAGACTGAATTATTTCCTTACGGAATGAATTAATTCCTTACGGACTTAATTAATTCATTACGGACTGAATTAATCCCATACGGACTGAATTAATTCCTTACGGAATGAATTAATACATTACGGATTTAATTAAATCCTTACAGACTGAATTAATTCCATATGGACTGAATTAATCCCTTACGGACTGAATTAATTCCTTAGGGAATGAATTAATTCCTTACGGCCTGATTTAATTACTTACAGACTGAATTAATTCCTTACGGACTGAATTAATTCCTTACGGACAGAATCAATTCCTTACCGACTTAATTAATTCCTTAAGGAATGAAATAATTCCTTACGGACTTCATTAATTCATTTCGGACTTCATTAATTCCTTTCGTACTGAATTAATTCTTTAGTATTGATTGAATTCCTTACTTACTGAAATAATTCCTTACGGACTGAATTAATTCCTTACGGACTGAATTAATTCCTTACGGAATGAATTAATTCCTTACGGACTGAATTAATTCCTTAGGTACTTAATTAATTCCTTACGGACTGGAATAATTTATTACGGACTTAATTAATTCCTTACGGACTGAATTAATTCCTTACGGACTTAATTAATTCCTTACGGACTGAATTAATTTCTTACGAACTTAATTAATTCCTTACGGACTTAATTAATTCCTTACGGACTGAATTAATTCCTTACTAACTAAATTTATTCCTTATGGAATGAATTAATTTCTTACGGCCTGATTTAATTCCTTACAGACTGAATTAATTCCTTACGGACTGAATTAATTCTATACGGACTAAATTAATTCCTTACGGACTTAATTAATTCCTTACGGACTTAATTCATTCCTTACGGACTTAATTAATTCCTTACGGACTTAATTAATTCCTTACGGACTGAATTAATTCTTTAGGATTGATTGAAATCCTTACAGACTGAATTAATTCCTTACGAACTGAATTAATTCTTTAGGATTGATTGAATTCCTTACTAACTGAATTTATTCCTTACAGACTGAATTAATTCCTTACGGACTGAATTAATTCTATACGGACTTAATTAATTCCTTACGGACTTAATTAATTCTCTACAGACTCAACTAATTCCTTACGGACTGAATTAATTGATTACGGAATGAATTAATTCCTTACGGACAGATTTAATTCCTTACGGACTGAATTAATTCCTTTAGGACTTAATTAATTCCTTACGGACTGAACTAATTCCTTACGGACTGAATTAATTCCTTTGAAACTGAATTAATTCTTTACGGACGCAATTAATCCCTTACGGACTGAATTAATTAGTTACGGACTGAACTAATTGTTTATTGATTGAATTAATTCCTTACGGACTTAATTAATTCATTACGGACTGAATTAATTCCTTACGGCCTGATTTAATTCTTTACAGACTGAATTAATTCCTTACGGACTGAATTAATTCCTTACGGACTGAATTAATTCTTATGATCGATTGAATTCCTTACTTACTGAATTAATTCCTTACTGACTGAATTAATTCCTTACGGACTGAATTAATTCCTTACGGACTGAATTAATTCTTTAGGATCGATTGAATTCCTTACTTACTGAATTAATTCCTTACGGACTGGATTAATTCCTTACGGACTGAATTAATTCCTTACGGCCTGATTTAATTCCTTACAGACTGAATTAATTTCAAACGGACTGAATTAATTCCTTACGGCCTGAATTAATCCCTTACGGACTGAATTAATTCCTTACGGACTGAATTAATTAGTTACGGACTGAACTAATTGTTTATTGATTGAATTAATTCCTTACGGACTTAATAAATTCATTACGGACTGAATTAATTCCTTACGGCCTGATTTAATTCTTTACAGACTGAATTAATTCCTTACGGACTGAATTAATTCTTTAAGGACATAAATAATTCCTTACGGACTTAATGAATTCCTTACGGACTGAATTAATTCCTTACGGACTGAATTAATTCCTTACGGACTGAATTAATTCTTTACGGACTTAATTAATTCAATACGGACTGAAATAATTTCTTACGGACTGAATTAATTCCTTACGGACTGGATTAATTCTTTAGGATTGATTGAATTCCTTTCTTACTGAATGAATTCCTTACGGACTGAATTAATTCTCTACGGACTTAATTAATTCAATACGGACTGAAATAATTCCTTACGGACTTAATTAATTCCTTACGGACTTGAATAATTCCTTACGGACTGAATTAAATCCTTACCGACTTAATGAATTCCTTACGGAATGAATTAATTCCTTACGGACTTAATTAATTCATTACGGACTTAATTAATATTTTCCGACTGAATTAATTCCTTACGGACTGAACTAATTCCTTACGGACTGAATTAATTCTTTACGGACTTAATTAATTCAATACGGACTGAAATAATTCCTTACGGACTGAATTAATTCCTTACGGACTGAATTAATTCTTTAGAATCGATTGAATTCCTTACTTACTGAATTAATTCCTTACGGACTGGATTAATTCCTTACGGACTGAATTAATTCCTTACGGACTTAATGAATTCCTTACGGACTGAATTAATTCCTTACTTACTGAATTAGTTCCTTACGGACTGAATTAATTCTTTAGGATTGATTGAATTCCTTTCTTACTGATTTAATTCCTTACGGACTGAATTAATTTTCTACGGACTTAATTAATGCAATACGGACTGAAATAATTCCTTACGGACTTAATTAATTCCTTACGGACTTGAATAATTCCTTACGGACTGAATTAAATCCTTACCGACTTAATTAATTCCTTACGGAATGAATTAATTCCTTACGGACTTAATTAATTCATTACATACTTAATTAATCCATTACGGACTGAATTAATTCCTTACGGACTGAACTAATTCCTTACGTACTGAACTAATTCCTTACGGACTGAATTAATTCCATACGGACGGAATCAATTCCTTGCGGACTGAATTAATTCCTTACGGACTTAATTAATTAATTACGGACTGAATTAATTCCTTTCGGACTGATTTAATTCCTTACAGACTGAATTAATTCCATACGGACTGAATTAATTCCTTACGGCCTGAATTAATCCCTTACGGACTGAATTAATTCCTTGCAAACTGAATTAATTCTTTACGGACGGAATTAATCCCTTACGGACTGAATTAATTCCTTACGGACTGAATTAATTCTTTAGGATCGATTGAATTCCTTACTTACTGAATTAATTCCTTACGGACTGGATTAATTCCTAACGGACTGAATTAATTCCTTACGGACTGAATTAATTCCTTACGGACTGAATTAATTCCTTACGAACTGAATTAATTCCTTACGGACTGAATTAATTCTCTACGGACTTAATTAATTCAATACGGACTGAAATAATTCCTTACGGACTTAATTAATTCCTTACGGACTTAATTCATTCCTTACGGACTTAATTAATTCCTTACGGACTTAATTAATTCCTTACGGACTGAATTAATTCTTTAGGATTGATTGAAATCCTTACAGACTGAATTAATTCCTTACGAACTGAATTAATTCTTTAGGATTGATTGAATTCCTTACTAACTGAATTTATTCCTTACAGACTGAATTAATTCCTTACGGACTGAATTAATTCTATACGGACTTAATTAATTCCTTACGGACTTAATTAATTCCCTACAGACTCAACTAATTCCTTACGGACTGAATTAATTGATTACGGAATGAATTAATTCCTTACGGACAGATTTAATTCCTTACGGACTGAATTAATTCCTTAAGGACTTAATTAATTCCTTACGGACTGAACTAATTCCTTACGGACTGAATTAATTCCTTTGAAACTGAATTAATTCTTTACGGACGCAATTAATCCCTTACGGACTGAATTAATTAGTTACGGACTGAACTAATTGTTTATTGATTGAATTAATTCCTTACGGACTTAATTAATTCATTACGGACTGAATTAATTCCTTACGGCCTGATTTAATTCTTTACAGACTGAATTAATTCCTTACGGACTGAATTAATTCCTTACGGACTGAATTAATTCTTATGATCGATTGAATTCCTTACTTACTGAATTAATTCCTTACTGACTGAATTAATTCCTTACGGACTGAATTAATTCCTTACGGACTGAATTAATTCTTTAGGATCGATTGAATTCCTTACTTACTGAATTAATTCCTTACGGACTGGATTAATTCCTTACGGACTGAATTAATTCCTTACGGCCTGATTTAATTCCTTACAGACTGAATTAATTCCAAACGGACTGAATTAATTCCTTACGGCCTGAATTAATCCCTTATGGACTGAATTAATTCCTTACGGACTGAATTAATTAGTTACGGACTGAACTAATTGTTTATTGATTGAATTAATTCCTTACGGACTTAATAAATTCATTACGGACTGAATTAATTCCTTACGGCCTGATTTAATTCTTTACAGACTGAATTAATTCCTTACGGACTGAATTAATTCTTTAAGGACATAAATAATTCCTTACGGACTTAATGAATTCCTTACGGACTGAATTAATTCCTTACGGACTGTTTTAATTCCTTACGGACTGAATTAATTCTTTACGGACTTAATTAATTCAATACGGACTGAAATAATTTCTTACGGACTGAATTAATTCCTTACGGACTGGATTAATTCTTTAGGATTGATTGAATTCCTTTCTTACTGAATGAATTCCTTACGGACTGAATTAATTCTCTACGGAATTAATTAATTCAATACGGACTGAAATAATTCCTTACGGACTTAATTAATTCCTTACGGACTTGAATAATTCCTTACGGACTGAATTAAATCCTTACCGACTTAATGAATTCCTTACGGAATGAATTAATTCCTTACGGACTTAATTAATTCATTACGGACTTAATTAATATTTTCCGACTGAATTAATTCCTTACGGACTGAACTAATTCCTTACGGACTGAATTAATTCTTTACGGACTTAATTAATTCAATACGGACTGAAATAATTCCTTACGGACTGAATTAATTCCTTACGGACTGAATTAATTCTTTAGAATCGATTGAATTCCTTACTTACTGAATTAATTCCTTACGGACTGGATTAATTCCTTACGGACTGAATTAATTCCTTACGGACTTAATGAATTCCTTACGGACTGAATAAATTCCTTACTTACTGAATTAGTTCCTTACGGACTGAATTAATTCTTTAGGATTGATTGAATTCCTTTCTTACTGATTTAATTCCTTACGGACTGAATTAATTTTCTACGGACTTAATTAATGCAATACGGACTGAAATAATTCCTTACGGACTTAATTAATTCCTTACGGACTTGAATAATTCCTTACGGACTGAATTAAATCCTTACCGACTTAATTAATTCCTTACGGAATGAATTAATTCCTTACGGACTTAATTAATTCATTACATACTTAATTAATCCATTACGGACTGAATTAATTCCTTACGGACTGAACTAATTCCTTACGTACTGAACTAATTCCTTACGGACTGAATTAATTCCATACGGACGGAATCAATTCCTTGCGGACTGAATTAATTCCTTACGGACTTAATTAATTAATTACGGACTGAATTAATTCCTTTCGGACTGATTTAATTCCTTACAGACTGAATTAATTCCATACGGACTGAATTAATTCCTTACGGCCTGAATTAATCCCTTACGGACTGAATTAATTCCTTGCAAACTGAATTAATTCTTTACGGACGGAATTAATCCCTTACGGACTGAATTAATTCCTTACGGACTGAATTAATTCTTTAGGATCGATTGAATTCCTTACTTACTGAATTAATTCCTTACGGACTGGATTAATTCCTAACGGACTGAATTAATTCCTTACGGACTGAATTAATTCCTTACGGACTGAATTAATTCCTTACGAACTGAATTAATTCCTTACGGACTGAATTAATTCTCTACGGACTTAATTAATTCAATACGGACTGAAATAATTCCTTACGGACTTAATTAATTCCTTACGGACTTTGTTAATTCCTTATGGACTCAATTAATTCCAAACGGACTTTATGAATTCCTTACGGACTGAATTAATTCCTTACGTACTGAACTAATTCCTTACGGACTGAATTAATTCCATACGGACGGAATCAATTCCTTGCGGACTGAATTAATTCCTTACGGACTTAATTAATTAATTACGGACTGAATTAATTCCTTACGGACTGATTTAATTCCTTACGGCCTGAATTAATCCCTTACGGACTGAATTAATTCCTTTGAAACTGAATTAATTCTTTACGGACGCAATTAATCCCTTACGGACTGAATTAATTAGTAACGGACTGAACTAATTGTTTATTGATTGAATTAATTCCTTACGGACTTAATTAATTCATTACGGACTGAATTAATTCTTATGATCGATTGAATTCCTTACTTACTGAATTAATTCCTTACTGACTGAATTAATTCCTTACGGACTGAATTAATTCCTTACGGACTGAATTAATTCTTTAGGATCGATTGAATTCCTTACTTACTGAATTAATTCCTTACGGACTGGATTAATTCCTTACGGACTGAATAAATTCCTTACGGACTGAATTAATTCCATACGGACTGAATTAATTCTTTAGGATCGATTGAATTCCTTACTTACTGAATTAATTCCTTACGGACTGGATTAATTCCTTACGGACTGAATTAATTCCTTACGGACTGAATTAATTCCTTACGGACTGAATTAATTCCTTACGGCCTGATTGAATTCCTTACAGACTGAATTAATTCCATACGGACTGAATTAATTCTTCACGGACTTAAATAATTCATTACGGACTGAATTAATTCCTTACGGCCTGATTGAATTCCTTACAGACTGAATTAATTCCTTACGGACTGAATTAAATCTTTAGGTTCGATTGAATTAATTACTTACTGAATTAATTCCTTACTGACTGAATTAATTCCTTACGGACTGAATTAATTCCTTACGGACTGAATTAATTCTTTAGGATCGACTGAATTAATTCCTTACGGACTGAATTAATTCCTTACGGACTGAATTAATTCTTTAGGATCGATTGAATTCCTTACTTACTGAATTAATTCCTTACGGACTGGATTAATTCCTTACGGACTGGATTAATTCCTTACGGACTGAATTAATTCCTTACGGACTGAATTAATTCCTTACGGACTGAATTAATTCCTTACGGACTGAATTAATTCTCTACGGACTTACTTAATTCAATACGGACTGAAATAATTCCTTATGGACTTAATTAATTCCTTACGGACTGAATTTAATCCTTACCGACTTAATTTATTCCTAACGGAATGAATTAATTCCTTACGGGCTTAATTAATTCATTACGCACTTAATTAATCCATTACGGACTGAATTAATTCCATACGGACTGAATTAATTCCTTGCGGACTGAATTAATTCCTTACGGACTTAATTAATTCATTACGGACTGAATTAATTCCTTACGGCCTGATTTAATTCTTTACAGACTGAATTAATTCCTTACGGACTTAATTAATTCCTTACGGACTGAATTAAATCTTTACCGACTTAATTAATTCCTAACGGAATGAATTAATTCCTTACGGACTTAATTAATTCATTACGCACTTAATTAATCCATTACGGACTGAATTAATTCCTTACTTACTGAATTAATTCCTTACGGACTGAATTAATTCCATACGGACTGAATTAATTCCTTGCGGACTGAATTAATTCCTTACGGCCTGATTTAATTCTTTACAGACTGAATTAATTCCTTACGGACTGAATTAATTCTTTACGGACTTAAATAATTCCTTACGGGCTTAATTAATTCATTATGTACTTAATTAATTCCTTATGGACTTAATTAATTCCTAACGGACTTTATGAATTCCTTACGGACTGAATTAATTCCTTACGTACTTAGTTAATTCCTTACGTACTTAGTTAATTCCTTACGTACTTAGTTAATTCCTTACGGACTTAATTAATTCTTTACGGACTGAATTAATTCCTTACGGACTGAATTAATTCCTTACGGACTGAACTAATTCCTTACGTACTGAACTAATTCCTTACGGACTGAATTAATTCCATACGGACTGAATTAATTCCTTGCGGACTGAATTAATTCCTTACGTACTTAGTTAATTCCTTACGGACTTCATTAATTCTTTACGGACTGAATTAATTCTTTACGGACTGAATTAATTCCTTACGGACTGAATAAATTCCTTACGGACTGAATTAATTCCATACGGACTGAATTAATTCCTTGCGGACTGAATTAATTCCTTACGGACTTAATTAATTCATCACGGACTGAATTAATTCCTTACGGCCTGATTTAATTCTTTACAGACTGAATTAATTCCTTACGGACTGAAATAATTCTTTACGGACTTAAATAATTCCTTACGGACTTAATTAATTCCTTATGGACTTAATTAATTCCTTATGGACTTAATTATTTCCTAACGGACTTTACGAATTCCTTACGGACTTAATTAATTCTTTACGGACTGAATTAATTCCTTACGGACTGAATTAATTCTTTACGGACTTAATTAATTCCTAACGGAATGAATTAATTCCTTACGGACTTAATTAATTCATTACGCACTTAATTAATCCATTACGGACTGAATTAATTCCTTACTTACTGAATTAATTCCTTACGGACTGAATTAATTCCATACGGACTGAATTAATTCCTTGCGGACTGAATTAATTCTTTACGGACTTAATTAATTCAATATGGACTGAAATAACTCTTTACGGACTGAATTAATTACTTACGGACTGAATTAATTCTTTAGGATCGATTGAATTCTTTACTTACTGAATTAATTCCTTACGGACTGGATTATCTCCTTACGGACTGAATTAATTCTTTACGGACTGAATTAAATCTTTACCGACTTAATTAATTCCTAACGGAATGAATTAATTCCTTACGGACTTAATTAATTCATTACGCACTTAATTAATCCATTACGGACTGAATTAATTCCTTACTTACTGAATTAATTCTTAACGGACTGAATTAATTCCATACGGACTGAATGAATTCCTTGCGGAATGAATTAATTCCTTACGGACTTAATTAATTCATTACGCACTTAATTAATCCATTACGGACTGAATTAATTCCTTACTTACTGAATTAATTCCTTACGGACTGAATTAATTCCATACGGACTGAATTAATTCCTTGCGGACTGAATTAATTCCTTACGGCCTGATTTAATTCTTTACAGACTGAATTAATTCCTTACGGACTGAATTAATTCTTTACGGACTTAAATAATTCCTTACGGGCTTAATTAATTCATTATGTACTTAATTAATTCCTTATGGACTTAATTAATTCCTAACGGACTTTATGAATTCCTTACGGACTGAATTAATTCCTTACGTACTTAGTTAATTCCTTACGTACTTAGTTAATTCCTTACGTACTTAGTTAATTCCTTACGGACTTAATTAATTCTTTACGGACTGAATTAATTCCTTACGGACTGAATTAATTCCTTACGGACTGAACTAATTCCTTACGTACTGAACTAATTCCTTACGGACTGAATTAATTCCATACGGACTGAATTAATTCCTTGCGGACTGAATTAATTCCTTACGTACTTAGTTAATTCCTTACGGACTTCATTAATTCTTTACGGACTGAATTAATTCTTTACGGACTGAATTAATTCCTTACGGACTGAATAAATTCCTTACGGACTGAATTAATTCCATACGGACTGAATTAATTCCTTGCGGACTGAATTAATTCCTTACGGACTTAATTAATTCATCACGGACTGAATTAATTCCTTACGGCCTGATTTAATTCTTTACAGACTGAATTAATTCCTTACGGACTGAAATAATTCTTTACGGACTTAAATAATTCCTTACGGACTTAATTAATTCCTTATGGACTTAATTAATTCCTTATGGACTTAATTATTTCCTAACGGACTTTATGAATTCCTTACGGACTTAATTAATTCTTTACGGACTGAATTAATTCCTTACGGACTGAATTAATTCTTTACGGACTTAATTAATTCCTAACGGAATGAATTAATTCCTTACGGACTTAATTAATTCATTACGCACTTAATTAATCCATTACGGACTGAATTAATTCCTTACTTACTGAATTAATTCCTTACGGACTGAATTAATTCCATACGGACTGAATTAATTCCTTGCGGACTGAATTAATTCTTTACGGACTTAATTAATTCAATATGGACTGAAATAACTCTTTACGGACTGAATTAATTACTTACGGACTGAATTAATTCTTTAGGATCGATTGAATTCTTTACTTACTGAATTAATTCCTTACGGACTGGATTATCTCCTTACGGACTGAATTAAATTACTGAATTAATTCCTTACTACGGACTGAATTACGGGACTGAATTCTTTACTTACTGAATTAATTCCTTACGGACTGGATTATCTCCTTACGGACTGAATTAATTCTTTACGGACTGAATTAAATCTTTACCGACTTAATTAATTCCTAACGGAATGAATTAATTCCTTACGGACTTAATTAATTCATTACGCACTTAATTAATCCATTACGGACTGAATTAATTCCTTACTTACTGAATTAATTCTTAACGGACTGAATTAATTCCATACGGACTGAATGAATTCCTTGCGGACTGAATTAATTCCTTACGGACTTAATTAATTCATTACGGACTGAATTAATTCCTTAGGGCCTGATTTAATTCTTTACAGACTGAATTAATTCCTTACGTACTGAACTAATTCCTTACGGACTGAATTAATTCCTTGCGGACTGAATTAATTCCTTATGGACTTAATTAATTCCTTATGGACTTAATTATTTCCTAACGGACTTTATGAATTCCTTACGGACTTAATTAATTCTTTACGGACTGAATTAATTCCTTACGGAGTGAATTAATTCTTTACGGACTTAATTAATTCCTAACGGAATGAATTAATTCCTTACGGACTTAATTAATTCATTACGCACTTAATTAATCCATTACGGACTGAATTAATTCCTTACTTACTGAATTAATTCCTTACGGACTGAATTAATTCCATACGGACTGAATTAATTCCTTGCGGACTGAATTAATTCTTTACGGACTTAATTAATTCAATATGGACTGAAATAACTCTTTACGGACTGAATTAATTAATTACGGACTGAATTAATTCTTTAGGATCGATTGAATTCCTTACTTACTGAATTAATTCTTTACGGACTGGATTATCTCCTTACGGACTGAATTAATTCCTTACGGACTGAATTAAATCTTTACCGACTTAATTAATTCCTAACGGAATGAATTAATTCCTTACGGACTTAATTAATTCATTACGCACTTAATTAATCCATTACGGACTGAATTAATTCCTTACTTACTGAATTAATTCTTAACGGACTGAATTAATTCCATACGGACTGAATGAATTCCTTGCGGACTGAATTAATTCCTTACGGACTTAATTAATTCATTACGGACTGAATTAATTCCTTACGGCCTGATTTAATTCTTTACAGACTGAATTAATTCCTTACGTACTGAACTAATTCCTTACGGACTGAATTAATTCCTTGCGGACTGAATTAATTCCTTACGGACTTAATTAATTCATTACGGACTGAATTAATTCCTTACGGCCTGATTTAATTCTTTACAGACTGAATTAATTCCTTACGGACTGAATTAATTCTTTACGGACTTAAATAATTCCTTACGGACTTAATTAATTCCTTATGGACTTAATTAATTCCTTATGGACTTAATTAATTCCTAACGGACTTTATGAATTCCGTACGGACTGAGTTAATTCCTTACGTACTTAGTTAATTCCTTACGGACTTAATTAAATCTTTACGGACTGAATTAATTCCTTACGGACTGAATTAATTCCTTACGGACTGAATAAATTCCTTACGGACTGAATTAATTCCATACGGACTGAATTAATTCCTTGCGGACTGAATTAATTCCTTACGGACTTAATTAATTCATCACGGACTGAATTAATTCCTTACGTCCTGATTTAATTCTTTACGGACTTAAATAATTCCTTACGGACTTAATTAATTCCTTATGGACTTAATTAATTCCTTATGGACTTAATTAATTCCTAACGGACTTTCTGAATTCCTTAAGGAACAACATTAATTCCTTACGTACTTAGTTAATTCCTTACGGACTTAATTAATTCTTTACGGACTGAATTAATTCCTTACGGACTGAATTAATTCCTTACGGACTGAATTAATTCTTTACGGACTTAATTAATTCAATATGGACTGAAATAACTCTTTACGGACTGAATTAATTACTTACGGACTGAATTAATTCTTTAGGATCGATTGAATTCCTTACTTACTGAATTAATTCCTTACGGACTGGATTAATTCCTTACGGACTGAATTAATTCCTTACGGACTGAATTAAATCCTTACCGACTTAATTAATTCCTTACCGACTTAATTAATTCCTTACGGACTTAATTAATTCATTACGCACTTAATTAATCCATTACGGACTGAATTAATTCCTTACTTACTGAATTAATTCCTTACGGACTGAATTAATTCCTTACGGACTGAACTAATTCCTTACGTACTGAACTAATTCCTTACGGACTGAATTAATTCCATACGGACTGAATTAATTCCTTGCGGACTGAATTAATTCCTTACGTACTTAGTTAATTCCTTACGGACATAATTAATTCTTTACGGACTGAATTAATTCCTTACGGACTGAATTAATTCCTTACGGACTGAATAAATTCCTTACGGACTGAATTAATTCCATACGGACTGAATTAATTCCTTGCGGACTGAATTAATTCCTTTCGGACTTAATTAATTCATCACGGACTGAATTAATTCCTTACGGCCAGATTTAATTCTTTACAGACTGAATTAATTCCTTACGGACTGAAATAATTCTTTACGGACTTAAATAATTCCTTACGGACTTAATTAATTCCTTATGAACTTAATTAATTCCTTATGGACTTAATAATTTCCTAACGGACTTTATGAATTCCTTACGGACTAAATTAATTCCTTACGTACTTAGTTAATTCCTTACGGACTGAATTAATTCTTTAGGATCGATTGAATTCCTTACTTACTGAATTAATTCCTTACGGACTGGATTAAGTCCTTACGGACTGAATTAATTCCTTACGGACTGAATTAAATCTTTACCGACTTAATTAATTCCTAACGGAATGAATTAATTCCTTACGACTTAATTAATTCATTACGCACTTAATTAATCCATTACGGACTGAATTAATTCCTTACTTACTGAATTAATTCCTTACGGACTGAATTAATTCCATACGGACTGAATTAATTCCTTGCGGACTGAATTAATTCTTTATGGACTTAATTAATTCAATATGGACTGAAATAACTCTTTACGGATTGAATTAATTACTTACGGACTGAATTAATTCTTTAGGATCGATTGAATTCCTTACTTACTGAATTAATTCCTTACGGACTGAATTAAATCCTTACCGACTTAATTAATTCCTTACCGACTTAATTAATTCCTTACGGACTTAATTAATTCATTACGCACTTAATTAATCCATTCCGGACTGAATTAATTCCTTACTTACTGAATTAATTCCTTACGGACTGAATTAATTCCTTACGGACTGAACTAATTCCTTACGTACTGAACTAATTCCTTACGGACTGAATTAATTCCATACTGACTGAATTAATTCCTTGCGGACTGAATTAATTCCTTACGTACTTAGTTAATTCCTTACGGACTTAATTAATTCTTCACGGACTGAATTAATTCCTTACGGACTGAATTAATTCCTTACGGACTGAATAAATTCCTTACGGACTGAATTAATTCCATACGGACTGAATTAATTCCTTGCGGACTGAATTAATTCCTTTCGGACTTAATTAATTCATCACGGACTGAATTAATTCCTTACGGCCAGATTTAATTCTTTACAGACTGAATTAATTCCTAACGGACTGAAATTATTCTTTACGGACTTAAATAATTCCTTACGGACTTAATTAATTCCTTATGGACTTAATTAATTCCTTATGGACTTAATTATTTCCTAACGGACTTTATGAATTCCTTACGGACTAAATTAATTCCTTACGTACTTAGTTAATTCCTTACTTACTTAATTAATTCTTTACGGACTGAATTAATTCCTTACGGACTGAATTAATTCTTTACGGACTTAATTAATTCAATATGGACTGAAATAACTCTTTACGGACTGAATTAATTACTTACGGACTGAATTAATTCTTTAGGATCGATTGAATTCCTTACTTACTGAATTAATTCCTAACGGACTGGATTAATTCCTTACGGACTGAATTAATTCCTTACGACTTAATTAATTCATTACGCACTTAATTAATCCATTACGGACTGAATTAATTCCTTACTTACTGAATTAATTCCTTACGGACTGAATTAATTCCATACGGACTGAATTAATTCCTTGCGGACTGAATTAATTCCTTACGGCCTGATTTAATTCTTTACAGACTGAATTAATTCCTTACGGACTGAATTAATTCTTTACGGACTTAAATAATTCCTTACGGACTTAATTAATTCATTATGTACTGAATTAATTCCTTACGGACTGAATTAAATCCTTACCGACTTAATTAATTCCTTACCGACTTAATTAATTCCTTACGGACTTAATTAATTCATTACGCACTTAATTAATCCATTACGGACTGAATTAATTCCTTACTTACTGAATTAATTCCTTACGGACTGAATTAATCCATTACGGACTGAATTAATTCCTTACGTACTGAACTAATTCCTTACGGACTGAATTAATTCCATACGGACTGAATTAATTCCTTGCGGACTGAATTAATTCCTTACGTACTTAGTTAATTCCTTACGGACTTAATTAATTCTTCACGGACTGAATTAATTCCTTACGGACTGAATTAATTCCTTACGGACTGAATAAATTCCTTACGGACTGAATTAATTCCATACGGACTGAATTAATTCCTTGCGGACTGAATTAATTCCTTTCGGACTTAATTAATTCCTTACGGCCAGATTTAATTCTTTACAGACTGAATTAATTCCTTACGGACTGAAATTATTCTTTACGGACTTAAATAATTCCTTACGGACTTAATTAATTCCTTATGGACTTAATTAATTCCTTATGGACTTAATTATTTCCTAACGGACTTTATGAATTCCTTACGGACTAAATTAATTCCTTACGTACTTAGTTAATTCCTTACGGACTTAATTAATTCTTTACGGACTGAATTAATTCCTTACGGACTGAATTAATTCTTTACGGACTTAATTAATTCAATATGGACTGAAATAACTCTTTACGGACTGAATTAATTACTTACGGACTGAATTAATTCTTTAGGATCGATTGAATTCCTTACTTACTGAATTAATTCCTTACGGACTGGATTAATTCCTTACGGACTGAATTAATTCCTTACGGACTGAATTAAATCTTTACCGACTTAATTAATTCCTAACGGAATGAATTAATTCCTTACGACTTAATTAATTCATTACGCACTTAATTAATCCATTACGGACTGAATTAATTCCTTACTTACTGAATTAATTCCTTACGGACTGAATTAATTCCATACGGACTGAATTAATTCCTTGCGGACTGAATTAATTCTTTACGGACTTAATTAATTCAATATGGACTGAAATAACTCTTTACGGATTGAATTAATTACTTACGGACTGAATTAATTCTTTAGGATCGATTGAATTCCTTACTTACTGAATTAATTCCTTACGGACTAAATTAAATCCTTACCGACTTAATTAATTCCTTACCGACTTAATTAATTCCTTACGGACTTAATTAATTCATTACGCACTTAATTAATCCATTACGGACTGAATTAATTCCTTACTTACTGAATTAATTCCTTACGGACTGAATTAATTCCTTACGGACTGAACTAATTCCTTACGTACTGAACTAATTCCTTACGGACTGAATTAATTCCATACGGACTGAATTAATTCCTTGCGGACTGAATTAATTCCTTACGTACTTAGTTAATTCCTTACGGACTTAATTAATTCTTTACGGACTGAATTAATTCCTTGCGGACTGAATTAATTCCTTTCGGACTTAATTAATTCCATACGGACTGAATTAATTCCTTACGGACTGAATTAATTCCTTACGGACTGAATTAATTCCTTACGGACTGAATAAATTCCTTACGGACTGAATTAATTCCATACGGACTGAATTAATTCCTTGCGGACTGAATTAATTCCTTTCGGACTTAATTAATTCATCACGGACTGAATTAATTCCTTACGGCCAGATTTAATTCTTTACAGACTGAATTAATTCCTTACGGACTGAAATAATTCTTTACGGACTTAAATAATTCCTTACGGACTTAATTAATTCCTTATGGACTTAATTAATTCCTTATGGACTTAATTATTTCCTAACGGACTTTATGAATTCCTTACGGACTAAATTAATTCCTTACGTACTTAGTTAATTCCTTACGTACTTAGTTAATTCCTTACGGACTTAATTAATTCTTTACGGACTGAATTATTTCCTTACGGACTGAATTAATTCCTTACGGACTGAATAAATTCCTTACGGACTGAATTAATTCCATACGGACTGAATTAATTCCTTGCGGACTGAATTAATTCCTTTCGGACTTAATTAATTCATCACGGACTGAATTAATTCCTTACGGCCAGATTTAATTCTTTACAGACTGAATTAATTCCTTACGGACTGAAATAATTCTTTACGGACTTAAATAATTCCTTACGGACTTAATTAATTCCTTATGGACTTAATTAATTCCTTATGGACTTAATTATTTCCTAACGGACTTTATGAATTCCTTACGGACTAAATTAATTCCTTACGTACTTAGTTAATTCCTTACGTACTTAGTTAATTCCTTACGGACTTAATTAATTCTTTACGGACTGAATTATTTCCTTACGGACAAAATTAATTCTTTACGGACTTAATTAATTCAATATGGACTGAAATAACTCTTTACGGACTGAATTAATTACTTACGGACTGAATTAATTCTTTAGGATCGATTGAATTCCTTACTTACTGAATTAATTCCTTACGGACTGGATTAATTCCTTACGGACTGAATTAATTCCTTACGGACTTAGTTAATTCCTTACGTACTTAGTTAATTCCTTACGGACTTAATTAATTCTTTACGGACTGAACTAATTCCTTATGGACTGAATTAATTCCTTACGGACTGAATTATTTCTTTACGGACTTAATTAATTCAATAAGGACTGAAAAAATTCCTTACGGACTGAATTAATTCCGTACGGACCGAATTAATTCTTTAGGATCGATTGAATTCCTTACTTACTGAATTAATTCCTTACGGACTGGATTAATTCCTTACGTACTGAACTAATTCCTTACGGACTGAATTAATTCCATACGGACTTAATTAATTCCTTGCGGAATGAATTAATTCCTTACGTACTTAGTTAATTCCTTACGGACTTAGTTAATTCCTTACGGACTTAATTAATTCTTTACGGACTGAATTAATTCCTTTCGGACTGAATTAATTCCTTACGGACTGAATAAATTCCTTACGGACTGAATTAATTCCATACGGACTGAATTAATTCCTTGCGGACTGAATTAATTCCTTTCGGACAGATTTAATTCTTTACAGACTGAATTAATTCCTTACGGACTGAAATAATTCTTTACGGACTTAAATAATTCCTTACGGACTTAATTAATTCCTTATGGACTTAATTAATTCCTAATGGACTTAATTATTTCCTAACGGACTTTATGAATTCCTTACGGACTAAATTAATTCCTTACGTACTTAGTTAATTCCTTACGTACTTAGTTAATTCCTTACGGACTTAATTAATTCTGTACGGACTGAATTATTTCCTTACGGACTGAATTAATTCTTTACGGACTTAATTAATTCAATATGGACTGAAATAACTCTTTACGGACTGAATTAATTACTTACGGACTGAATTAATTCTTTAGGATCGATTGAATTCCTTACTTACTGAATTAATTCCTTACGGACTGGATTAATTCCTTACGGACTGAATTAATTCCTTACGGACTGAATTAAATCTTTACCGACTTAATTAATTCCTAATATAATGAATTAATTCCTTACGGACTGAATTAAATCTTTACCGACTTAATTAATTCCTAACGGAATGAATTAATTCCTTACGGACTTAATTAATTCATTACGCACTTAATTAATCCATTACGGACTGAATTAATTCCTTACTTACTGAATTAATTCTTTACGGACTGAATTAATTCCATACGGACTGAATGAATTCCTTGCGGACTGAATTAATTCCTTACGGACTTAATTAATTCATTACGGACTGAATTAATTCCTTACGGCCTGATTTAATTCTTTACAGACTGAATTAATTCCTTACTTACTGAATTAATTCTTTACGGACTGAATTAATTCCATACGGACTGAATGAATTCCTTGCGGACTGAATTAATTCCTTACGGACTTAATTAATTCATTACGGACTGAATTAATTCCTTACGGCCTGATTTAATTCTTTACAGACTGAATTAATTCCTTACGTACTGAACTAATTCCTTACGGACTGAATTAATTCCTTGCGGACTGAATTAATTCCTTACGGACTTAATTAATTCATTACGGACTGAATTAATTCCTTACGGCCTGATTTAATTCTTTACAGACTGAATTAATTCCTTACGGACTGAATTAATTCTTTACGGACTTAAATAATTCCTTACGGACTTAATTAATTCCTTATGGACTTAATTAATTCCTTATGAACTTAATTAATTCCTAACGGACTTTATGAATTCCGTACGGACTGAATTAATTCCTTACGTACTTAGTTAATTCCTTACGTACTTAGTTAATTCCTTACGGACTTAATTAAATCTTTACGGACTTAATTAATTCCTTATGTACTTAATTAATTCCTTATGGACTTTATTAATTCCTAACGGACTTTATGAATTCCGTACGGAATGAATTAATTCCTTACGTACTTAGTTAATTCCTTACGTACTTAGTTAATTCCTTACGGACTTAATTAAATCTTTACGGACTGAATTAATTCCTTACGGACTGAATTAATTCCTTACGGACTGAATAAATTCCTTACGGACTGAATTAATTCCATACGGACTGAATTAATTCCTTGCGGACTGAATTAATTCCTTACGGCCTGATTTATTTCTTTACGGACTTAAATAATTCCTTACGGACTTAATTAATTCCTTATGGACTTAATTAATTCCTTATGGACTTAATTAATTCCTAACGGACTTTCTGAATTCCTTAAGGAACAAAATTAATTCCTTACGTACTTAGTTAATTCCTTACGGACTTAATTAATTCTTTACGGACTGAATTAATTCCTTACGGACTGAATTAATTCTTTACGGGCTTAATTAATTCAATATGGACTGCAATAACTCTTTACGGACTGAATTAATTACTTACGGACTGAATTAATTCTTTAGGATCGATTGAATTCCTTACTTACTGAATTAATTCTTTAGGATCGATTGAATTCCTTACTTACTGAATTAATTCCTTACGGACTGGATTAATTCCTTACTGACTGAATTAATTCCTTACGGACTGAATTAAATCCTTACCGACTTAATTAATTCCTTACCGACTTAATTAATTCCTTACGGATTTAATTAATTCATTACGCACTTAATTAATCCATTACGGACTGAATTAATTCCTTACTTACTGAATTAATTCCTTACGGACTGAATTAATTCCTTACGGACTGAACTAATTCCTTACGTACTGAACTAATTCCTTACGGACTGAATTAATTCCATACGGACTGAATTAATTCCTTGCGGACTGAATTAATTCTTTACGGACTTAATTAATTCAATATGGACTGAAATAACTCTTTACGGATTGAATTAATTACTTACGGACTGTATTAATTCTTTAGGATCGATTGAATTCCTTACTTACTGAATTAATTCCTTACGGACTAAATTAAATCCTTACCGACTTAATTAATTCCTTACCGACTTAATTAATTCCTTACGGACTTAATTAATTCATTACGCACTTAATTAATCCATTACGGACTGAATTAATTCCTTACTTACTGAATTAATTCCTTACGGACTGAATTAATTCCTTACGGACTGAACTAATTCCTTACGTACTGAACTAATTCCTTACGGACTGAATTAATTCCATACGGACTGAATTAATTCCTTGCGGACTGAATTAATTCCTTACGTACTTAGTTAATTCCTTACGGACTTAATTAATTCTTTACGGACTGAATTAATTCCTTACTTACTGAATTAATTCCATACGGACTGAATTAATTCCTTGCGGACTGAATTAATTCCTTACGGACTTAATTAATTCATTACGGACTGAATTAATTCCTTACGGCCTGATTTAATTCTTTACAGACTGAATTAATTCCTTACGGACTGAATTAATTCTTTACGGACTTAAATAATTCCTTACGGACTTAATTAATTCCTTATGGACTTAATTAATTCCTTATGGACTTAATTATTTCCTAACGGACTTTATGAATTCCTTACGGACTAAATTAATTCCTTACGTACTTAGTTAATTCCTTACGGACTGAATTAATTCTTTAGGATCGATTGAATTCCTTACTTACTGAATTAATTCCTTACGGACTGGATTAATTCCTTACGGACTGAATTAATTCCTTACGGACTGAATTAAATCTTTACCGACTTAATTAATTCCTAACGGAATGAATTAATTCCTTACGACTTAATTAATTCATTACGCACTTAATTAATCCATTACGGACTGAATTAATTCCTTACTTACTGAATTAATTCCTTACGGACTGAATTAATTCCATACGGACTGAATTAATTCCTTGCGGACTGAATTAATTCTTTACGGACTTAATTAATTCAATATGGACTGAAATAACTCTTTACGGATTGAATTAATTACTTACGGACTGAATTAATTCTTTAGGATCGATTGAATTCCTTACTTACTGAATTAATTCCTTACGGACTAAATTAAATCCTTACCGACTTAATTAATTCCTTACCGACTTAATTAATTCCTTACGGACTTAATTAATTCATTACGCAATTAATTAATCCATTACGGACTGAATTAATTCCTTACTTACTGAATTAATTCCTTACGGACTGAATTAATTCCTTACGGACTGAACTAATTCCTTACGTACTGAACTAATTCCTTACGGACTGAATTAATTCCATACGGACTGAATTAATTCCTTGCGGACTGAATTAATTCCTTACGTACTTAGTTAATTCCTTACGGAATTAATTAATTCTTTACGGACTGAATTAATTCCTTGCGGACTGAATTAATTCCTTTCGGACTTAATTAATTCCATACGGACTGAATTAATTCCTTACGGACTGAATTAATTCCTTACGGACTGAATTAATTCCTTACGGACTGAATAAATTCCTTACGGATTGAATTAATTCCATACGGACTGAATTAATTCCTTGCGGACTGAATTAATTCCTTTCGGACTTAATTAATTCATCACGGACTGAATTAATTCCTTACGGCCAGATTTAATTCTTTACAGACTGAATTAATTCCTTACGGACCGAAATAATTCTTTACGGACTTAAATAATTCCTTACGGACTTAATTAATTCCTTATGGACTTAATTAATTCCTTATGGACTTAATTATTTCCTAACGGACTTTATGAATTCCTTACGGACTAAATTAATTCCTTACGTACTTAGTTAATTCCTTACGTACTTAGTTAATTCCTTACGGACTTAATTAATTCTTTACGGACTGAATTATTTCCTTACGGACTGAATTAATTCCTTACGGACTGAATAAATTCCTTACGGACTGAATTAATTCCATACGGACTGAATTAATTCCTTGCGGACTGAATTAATTCCTTTCGGACTTAATTAATTCATCACGGACTGAATTAATTCCTTACGGCCAGATTTAATTCTTTACAGACTGAATTAATTCCTTACGGACTGAAATAATTCTTTACGGACTTAAATAATTCCTTACGGACTTAATTAATTCCTTATGGACTTAATTATTTCCTAACGGACTTTATGAATTCCTTACGGACTAAATTAATTCCTTACGTACTTAGTTAATTCCTTACGTACTTAGTTAATTCCTTACGGACTTAATTAATTCTTTACGGACTGAATTATTTCCTTACGGACAAAATTAATTCTTTACGGACTTAATTAATTCAATATGGACTGAAATAACTCTTTACGGACTGAATTAATTACTTACGGACTGAATTAATTCTTTAGGATCGATTGAATTCCTTACTTACTGAATTAATTCCTTACGGACTGGATTAATTCCTTACGGACTGAATTAATTCCTTACGGACTTAGTTAATTCCTTACGTACTTAGTTAATTCCTTACGGACTTAATTAATTCTTTACGGACTGAACTAATTCCTTACGGACTGAATTAATTCCTTACGGACTGAATTATTTCTTTACGGACTTAATTAATTCAATAAGGACTGAAAAAATTCCTTACGGACTGAATTAATTCCTTACGGACCGAATTAATTCTTTAGGATCGATTGAATTCCTTACTTACTGAATTAATTCCTTACGGACTGGATTAATTCCTTACGTACTGAACTAATTCCTTACGGACTGAATTAATTCCATACGGACTGAATTAATTCCTTGCGGAATGAATTAATTCCTTACGTACTTAGTTAATTCCTTACGGACTTAGTTAATTCCTTACGGACTTAATTAATTCTTTACGGACTGAATTAATTCCTTTCGGACTGAATTAATTCCTTACGGACTGAATAAATTCCTTACGGACTGAATTAATTCCATACGGACTGAATTAATTCCTTGCGGACTGAATTAATTCCTTTCGGACTTAATTAATTCATCACGGACTGAATTAATTCCTTACGGCCAGATTTAATTCTTTACAGACTGAATTAATTCCTTACGGACTGAAATAATTCTTTACGGACTTAAATAATTCCTTACGGACTTAATTAATTCCTTATGGACTTAATTAATTCCTTATGGACTTAATTATTTCCTAACGGACTTTATGAATTCCTTACGGACTAAATTAATTCCTTACGTACTTAGTTAATTCCTTACGTAATTAGTTAATTCCTTACGGACTTAATTAATTCTGTACGGACTGAATTATTTCCTTACGGACTGAATTAATTCTTTACGGACTTAATTAATTCAATATGGACGGAAATAACTCTTTACGGACTGAATTAATTACTTACGGACTGAATTAATTCTTTAGGATCGATTGAATTCCTTACTTACTGAATTAATTCCTTACGGACTGGATTAATTCCTTACGGACTGAATTAATTCCTTACGGACTGAATTAAATCTTTACCGACTTAATTAATTCCTAACGGAATGAATTAATTCCTTACGGACTGAATTAAATCTTTACCGACTTAATTAATTCCTAACGGAATGAATTAATTCCTTACGGACTTAATTAATTCATTACGCACTTAATTAATCCATTACGGACTGAATTAATTCCTTACTTACTGAATTAATTCTTTACGGACTGAATTAATTCCATACGGACTGAATGAATTCCTTGCGGACTGAATTAATTCCTTATGGACTTAATTAATTCATTACGGACTGAATTAATTCCTTACGGCCTGATTTAATTCTTTACAGACTGAATTAATTCCTTACGTACTGAACTAATTCCTTACGGACTGAATTAATTCCTTGCGGACTGAATTAATTCCTTACGGACTTAATTAATTCATTACGGACTGAATTAATTCCTTACGGCCTGATTTAATTCTTTACAGACTGAATTAATTCCTTACGGACTGAATTAATTCTTTACGGACTTAAATAATTCCTTACGGACT